>SKCR01023337.1:0-49745 GCA_019454045.1 Zanthoxylum bungeanum | reverse complement strand
TAATGAGGTTTAAAATTGCAATACTAAAACATGAATGTCCATATCCTTTTTATAACCAACTCTTGGTTATTGACTTCTTTATATAAGCAATGTGGGACACAATAGCCAAGTAACAAATATCCCACATCGCTTATATAAAGAAAACACTAGTCAAGAGTTGGCTATAAAAAAGATTATATGTTAAAAGAATTTTATAAGAAAAAGATTCTATAAAAATGATGTGATAGTATGAAAAAACGTTACGATTATAGAATTTTTTCTATTTTTTAAAATTTATTATTAAAAAAAAAAACCGGAAAGGGAACCGTAAACCGAACCGGAACCGACCGGTTCGGTTCCGGTTCGGTTTACGGTTCCGGTTCCACTTAAGTGTGGAACCGGAACCGAACCGGAATTAACCGGTTCGGTTCTGGTTCCACACTTGTGGAACCGGGAACCGGCCGGTTCGGTTCGGTTCCGAACCGGAACGAATCGGCGGCCAGGTCTACCTCAAGAGCTTACCTAGCACTCAAAAGGTAGGCAACAACAAGTAAGCCTGCTATTACAAATTGAGTTTATCCAACAAACACAATCATTTCCCTTAGCCAGCATCATTCATATATTGTAGAACCCAAGTTCTACATCAATATGACTCAGATGCGATATCAATATTGTGCTATAGTTGTTAAGTTGTCTATGTATTTAGAGATCAAATCCAAAATACTATATAGACAACCGCAAACACAATACTAATATCAAAACTTCTAATCTATAAGGTCATTATGCAACTTCATAAGTCAATACTTCATAAGTTGTAACGAATTCCACTAATACAGTAGAATCAACTGTGACACTCCCACTGTATCTTTTCTGACTTTATATGACATAGACCATCTAATGTCATAATTAGACTCAAAACTAATCTGACCCTAATGGTTGCGGATTATTTTCTCTATGAATAAGAAACTTATTCTTGATATCTCAAAGATAATAAAGAACATGTTTCAAGACACATCTTATGGTCTACAACGTATCAAAATAGTTCGTAACTATTATGATTAAATTGATATCTTTAATCGCACATAATATAGTATTCATTATGCTATTATCATATAATGCATAAGATTGATTAGACATTCTAAACAATTTCTCTTTCGACAAAGGAATCATCATTTACGAAAGATTAATACTACACACTAACTGTCAAACAGTTATACTAACTGCCACACAGATAGTTTTGATGTGTCCTTTATTAGATCATATCTAATGCACGACTAAATGGGAGTATCTCACAAGTCTCTTGTTTTATATCATATATAAAACTTTATATCGAATATAACAAAAACTACTCACACTGCATTCACAAAGAAAAGAAGACTTAGGTAAACTTCTTACCTCACAAACATTTCATTATTACATTAATAATGATAATGTCGTTAGGATATATAATACTAGAATGAAATTTTGTACGCTCCCACTGACCCTACTATCAAATATGTATTCTCTATGATTTGATAAAATCAGACAATCTGACTGTATCAAAATTAGATAACACGGATTTTTGGAAAGCTTATCTGAGTCTACAATAGGCTCTATAATCTAGTATATCAAACTGCGATCTTAGCAAAATACAAACTCTAGGGCCATTCTAGAATGAACTCTTCAAACAAAGAAACCACAACAGATTTCTCATTCGAAGAAAACATTCAGGAATGCCACTTTGCATTCTTTAGCCAAAATATATTGTTTAATATCAACATTAACTAACAAATCTTTAATTGTTCAATTAGTGCGACTTGAGACAAGTTTTCTCAGAATCTACAATAGATCACTGAGTATAACTTTTCTCATTGTCATACTATAAAGGTCAAACCTTTATCAAGCTCACTTTGCTTTTGTTGCGCAAACAATTTGCACATTTTATGAATGATTCATAACGAAAGCTTAATCAAGTTCAAAACTTGATCGTAATAAGCTATGAACAATTTTAGATCTATGGTTCAATGCTAACTACCGAAATCGATATCAAATATCGCTCCCACTATAAGTTATAGGATAATTTTCTTCGATAAGAAAACAGCAGAACCAATAAGTATCAAATACTTTGTAAATGATTCTAACATCTTATTAAACTTATACGAAATATATCGTAGGGTCATTTCATCTAATTAATTATGTAGTTCCATTACAGTTTATCACTCTCACATTTGACTTCAATAAGTCAAGTCTTTTCTACAATTGTCAACATCCGATGTTACACACCAAGTAATAAAACAATTTTATTACACGGGATTATAGAAAAGATATTCTATCAAATAGAATACAATATTCTATTAAATAGAATAAATGATAAACTTTTACTTGTACCTCCGAGGCGCAAGTACTTTCAATTATATAACCATTATATAAAAGAAAGATTCAAATCTGAAATTTTTCAAGATTCGAATTTTCTACATATACATATCATATATGTAACTGTAGAAACTAATAGAATAATAATTAAAAGGATGAATTAGTGTAACTGGAGCATAACCCCAAGAGTATTGAAACTAATTTGGTAACATTCAATATCAAACAAATCAAATCATATAAGATTCTATTTCTCCCACTGACCAATTCCATCACGATGGAATCGTAGAAGAATAATATTGAGTAAGAATCATCTATAAATAACTATAGAACTAATTGCCATAAATTTATATATTTGATCATATCAAACATCCTTGAATAATTCAAAGACTCGCAATGAATTTTAAAGATATAGTTTTCAACACTTCAAATAGAATAACTTAGAACCAGTCAAAATATTATATCCGTGTTTCATCAGAAACATATTGAAAGTTCTCGAACCATTCAAGACGTTCAATATATATACTCTTAGAAACACGCAAATAAGTCATGACAATTTATTAACTAAGTTTTGAAGTAAAGAAAACTATCCATGGAAATTTATAATTCATTAAACTACATATATCCAATGTATTAGTTTAATAAATATGTGGTCCAATGACGATCATTGGTTAAATGAGATTTAATCACATCCTGAATACAATATTCATTAAATGGATAAGGATACATGGTGTGATCTTGTATCAGACCATCATTTACCATACGGAATAAGCATCTAATGCTTATGTGATAAAATCTCATAAAGCATTGTTCTAAGTTATTTAGTTAACTGAATATTTTTCTTAATGTTTATCTCTATATCAATGACATTACTAGTCATATTAAAATATATAACAATTAGTTATAAAGAACAAGTAACTATCCAATAGTCTCAAGTTCTGATATCAAATATCGAAACAATCATTAAACATTATTTTAAATAACTAGATGGGAGATCTGGTATCCAATACCTACAATTGTCGTATTGTGAGAATCGATATTATCTATACACAACTATACATATCTTCTTTCTTAAGCTCTATAATTTACCTTCAATTATTCACAACAATTGCAAATAATTGATTAGAAAATTGTGTCAAACACGTTACTTCTAAAAATCACTAAAGCCAAGAAACGTCATTATAAGATAAACAAAATACCTAATGGAGTTTTCTTAATGTCAGTCAAGAATCTCGAGACATGAACTAATTCGCGTTAATTCCTAACGCACAAGAAACTATTCTCTATAGACAATTATATCCTAAAACAAATATCTATTTAGATTACTTATCGTGACTTAGTAACTAAGTCACTAACCATCTTGATTTTCAAGAAAATCAGAACAACAAATCCTGATGGTTTTGACTAATCTAACAATATCCAAGTCTACTGACATTCTAGAACCTATTCTAGAAATACGCAACCATAAGAGAAGTCAGAAAACATATTCAAATAATATGCATGCAATGGATCAGAAGTATAATTCTTTTAACAATATAGAATAAAGGAAAACAAAAGCAGCAATTTCCATAAAATTACACACTGATTTAGTTATGAATTTTTAACCCAGCAGTGTCTCCCACTACTTTACGTAATATCGTAATCCCCAACGGAAAAAAAAGAATTCAATAATTAAATCGAATTCCATAATGAGAGTTGGACCCCATGAATATATTTCGACTCACAATTTTGGCACGATCTCGCCTACGTATATTCATTAGGTAGACAACTCATTATCAATCATACTCACTGTGACTCTGGATTTTGGTCCTGACCATTTCTCGTTATGACAGCTTTGGCATGTTCACAATGAGGCGTATCAAGGCTTCACTTGCCAATGACAAATTCAAGCTACCGATGTAGTCCTGAAAGCTTTGGCATGTTCAGGATTTCCACATTCACTTGAATTTATCTAGTATCAAATATACATCCGGCATGGATAAAATTATATCAACTACACCCGCATTGTTTTGGCACTTTCTCGGATGCAGCCATAGAAGGATACCCATAAACAGTATTGACAAGACGGACCAGGATTTCCACTTTTGACCGAACCGACTACCCAATGCACATGGGGGCTGCCCAGGTCAGCCCCAATAGTACTAGGGAAGTTCATGGGCTGCCCAAACAGTGATCAATTCACTGTTTGGGCAGCCATCACCCGATTGGCTCAAAAGTCACCCGGTAACACCGTTTTTCGCCGTTTTCGCTTATTGCAACTCCGAAATAATTTCCGGTAATTGTTCCAACACCCAAAACACATCCAATACATTCATATGACATATTTTTCATCACCAAATACACAATATTTCCAGATCTGATCCAGAAGCAAAATAAATCAATTTTTCATGCTTAAAATCCAATTTTCCAACATTAATCTAATTAATCTTAACACCAAATAAAATCACCACAAATGAACCACCTAAGAAAAATTTTAGGCATAAAAGAGTGGTCATAACACTCTAGAATGGTAACCTATCATCAAATGATAAAATTGAATCAATATTACAATAATATCATCCAAAACAACTTCACACATGCACAAAGCCTTCCAATTCATCCTTCAAACCAAAAAACCCCAAATTTATAGAAAAGAAGAAACCCTAAGATCTCACTAGATCATCAATAAACAAGAAACATAATTTCTAAGCTTAGGGATTTGAAGAATTACCTTTAATCCTCTAATTCCTTAGTTTTTTTTCTTAATTTTCTTCATTCTCCATCTTGAATCATCAAGCAACAATTTGAGACCTTTTATTCTTTGAAGTTTAGGCCATGGTGTTCAAGCAAGAAGAAAAGAAAAATTTCCCTCTTTAAATGCATCATGACCGACTCTTGAAGGGTAATTTGGTCATTTGTACAATTTTAATTCAATTAAATATAATTAAACTTTATGTTAACAAATCAAATTTGCACACCTAAAGTTTAATTAAATCATGCCACATGTATCAATAATAATTAAACATATTGCATAACATTTATGTAATATGGATATTATTTAACTATTCAAATATTTAACATTTAAATATTTAAATAATTAATTAATATAATTATTATATATCCACTGTGGTATCTCAAGTCGAAGGATCACTTTGCTCGCTCAACTCGAGAAGATTCATATTGACGTTGGTGTACCATCTATTAGGAAATCTTCAGTGAGTCGTTCAGTGTTTATCAAATAAACACCTATATGTCTATATGAGTCTCCTGAGACTCATGGTTTATTGGGATAAACCATCGGACCAAGTCACGATATACGACATGTACTGGTTTCAGCGGATTTTACTAACCGACCCGTGTTAGCAAATCTTGTCCAGAAACTTTATTTAAGGATATACAACTTATTGTGACGCTTCCCAATATCAATTACAAACTACGTTGTTACAGCGCACTACGTTGTAAATCCTAGGGTCTTTGTCTAATATACACGTATCATTAAATCAGATTTAGTTTCAATCTAATCATAATTAGATATCTAATCTCAACTTGCCACATTTTCCACCTTTCCAGCACACCACACACACCTTCACTCCATCATTCAAGTGCCCCACACGCCCATAACAAATAAAGAAACCCATACCACCCATTCCACCAAACAAGCACTAAGCACCAAATCACAATTCCTTCCCAAACACTAACCAACAAAACCACCCATGCACTCTCCAATAAAATACCAACCACCAAGAAATAAAAATCCAAAATAAGCCCATAGCCAAGCCCATGCATCTCACGTCTTTCACCAAATAATGAACAACAAACCCATTCCTACAACCATTATCTCCCTCAGTCACGCACGCCCCACACAGAGGCACACTTGCTCCTCACACGTCACAAGCCCTACGGCTCACACAAAACCTTGGACCAGCCCTTATTCACTGCATTCATTACCTTCACAATGACGGCCCCCTCATCAGGACCTGATCACACGTCTTCAGCCCCATTGATCATGCAACCACCTTGGACTTAGCCTCTCCACGTTAATGCCCTACTGCCCAGCCTCAAACAATCCACGCCAATTTTCCCCTTCACATTGAACACAAAACAAGAACCCTCAAGGCTGGCAAACCATACACGCTGCTATCACCCACAAACACAGCCACTGCCGAGCACCTTCAACACATAACTGCCCCTTCACCTGACTCACTCCTTCACGCTCAGCTCACCTGCACATTCAACGCACCAACAGCTCAGTTCACTGCCAAGCTTCACGCCCAGCACAGCATCACACGTAGCCCTGCACTTAACACACTCACGCATAAATCATCAGTCCATACAAACTCTTCACGCCATCAATAAGCCGACAGCCCTCACAGCTCCATTCATCGTCAAACCTGCCCTGACCAGTCTCCATTTCATGCACACAGCACACGTCCAAAACCAGCACCATCAACACACACGACACCTTCATAAGCTTCAACCCAGCTACTTAGCCTCCCTTCAACAAGTCCTCTTGCACATGTTCAAGCCCTTCACACTTAGCCTGAAACTGCCACAAAAATAACCCTAAAACACTGCCCATAACCGAAAACTGCCTCCAAGAAAAACTGCACTTTCACGCCACACTTGCCCTCACTGCCTCTTCACTGCTCACTGAACTTCATGCATAAAGGACACCTCCAGGAACCATCTTCACGCACAAAGCAACCCTAGCTTCCATACACAGCCCTCTCCACAAATCCTAGAGGCATGCACACGTGAAACACATCACTCGGCAATCCCATAACCCCTCAAGGTAATAGCAGCCCTTATCATTGCGTTCAAAACCAACACCCACAGGCTCTGAATTCCCCACGTAAATCAGCCACAAAGCCTCCATTTTGTCCCCCAAGCTCTCGGCAAACAGCCCTCTTCTCCCCTTAAACCCACGCAGATTGCTCGCACACATAACCCTAAAGCTCCCCCATACACGTACGTAAGCCACCAATTCTGCACTCAAACCTTCCCTCTCTACATGCACCTTTGGAACCCTATTCACACCTTTACGTGCTACAGCCCCTGCACACTACCGTGAAACCACCTCTTAACTGCACTTCAAAACACAGTAAAATAAGCGCCTGAAACATGCCATTTTTAGCCTCCATGCATGCACATGCATGCGTGAAACCAAAACCTTCAAACAGCCCCTCATTTTCCCCAAAAACAGCTCACAATTAACCCTCCATGCACACGTGAATGATAACCCTAAACAGTGTGTAAATCACCCAAAACCGAGTCCAAGAATTACACCCAAGACTAACCCAAAAACAACCCGAGGGATAACCTGAAAATTACAGTGAAATGAGATAAAACGGCGAGTTAAAACGTACTCCCGGAAACAGCGAAAACAGTGAATCTGTGAAAACAGTGGAAACAGCGAACCTGTGAAAACAGTGGAAATAGTGGGCCAGTGAAAGCAGCGAAACGATATCCCTTCCGGCACCGTGGAACGCACTCCCGGAAAGCGACTTAAAAGGTAAGACCTGAGGGCACCCTTTTATTTATTATCCTTTATTTTTAGTTATTTTATTATTTTATTTCACATGAGTATTGTGAATTGGTGCATGATGTGATTTCCGGGTGAACGGAGCATGTGTTCTCTCTTGTGGTATATCGGATGGAAACCCGGACGTAAATTCCGTAGCCGAATCCGAATGGACGGTATTGCGGTTTGCACTCGGGATACAATGCCACGTATCACTTGAGAGACACACGTATTTCGTTTCATCCAAACCTTGTATTTGAGCATGATTAGGTTGCTAGTATGTTATTTATTTCTTAAGCATGAGTTAATTTAGTCTTGTTATTTAATTTTCAAAGCATGATTTTGTTATTTAGGCATGTTGTTTCTTCATTCTTTATGCATGATGTTTCGTTTAGTTTATGTTTATGTTTAATTAGTTATTTGTTTACTTTGGTTTAATGGTTCAATATGCTCGTTGTGTTATATTGCGTGGAGTTATTTGGATGAAAGCATGTTAGATCTAAGTACCCTTGAGCATGAATGTTGAATAGATTCGGTTAGTTTATTGCACAAATCATATCATCACAAGTGGCATAAGTAAGGGACCATTTCGAACCCAACGGTTTGAGGTCTTCCCTTGCGAGGGGTGAGTGCGGCCTTAAATCATTTTCCCGGTTCACACCGGGTGGCGACTCCATTTTATTTCTCCGGTTTAGTCCCCCGCGGGCTACTCCGTACTCCCGACCGGGCCGCGAGCCCGGAACAGCGTCGTCCATGTCTGTGTCCTACAATCGGCTTTTGCCAAAGTCTTAAGAATCGTGACTTACTCACATGGATACCTAAACCTTTTATGGTACACATACGGGCTGACGAATCTTATCTTGATACGCACTTGATTAACGAGTGCAGTGATCCACACGCAACGAACATCTAGATGGCAGACCATGAAAGGTTTCTGACATACATGGCATCTAAGTGTGGAAGATCTCACACAAAATCAATGTTATCTTATAGTTAAATGATCACATATGCTACTCGACTCGAGGAATTCCTATTGACGGTGGTGTGTACTTCCAACTATTAAGAATCACATGTGAGTCATTTAGTATTATCTACAACGAATACCCACATGTCTATATGACCAGTGCGTAATCACACGCGTATAACGCAAGCATACGTATCGTTCAAGTAGTATAAAATTATCGATCCCACGACGACTTAAAACCTTTTGTTATTAATTTATGAAGTTAAATGTTTACAAGTATCTAATGGATTGGTTGTTTGATTGGGTGGTGACTTTAAAACTTAAAACAAGTAAATAAAATTGCTTGAAAGTAGATTGAAGAAGATTCAAATTTATAAAACTATCCAGGGTTGTGAATCCTTCCAATATCTTTTTTAAAAGATGAAGTGATTATTTTACGTTTGTGTAATATATTGGTCTATTAACCTGGAACATGAAATTATGTAAAAGCCTCTTCCGATGGTCAAATACAAATACCCAGTATAACCCAATTAATCATATTTCTTATGTTAACCAAGTTATCTGAATTCATTAAGATTAAGTTCCAATTATGGCTACCTCCGCCCGACAGGTATATTCCTATCCTGTAAGGAAATCTATTAAAGGGTTATATATCCTAAATGAAGATCATTGGCTATTGAGTCTAAGGTCTTTAACCTAAAGTCTCTTTTCCAAGTTCATTTTAAGTTTACCGAATCAATCTTATTAATGGCCAGTTAACAAGATGCATTAAGACTAAGGCTCAATAAATAAACCTTTATATTACCTAAACCGTAATTTAACCCCTTATAAACCGGTGATATTGGACTTCATCACAACCCCAGATAACTTGTTTAGTTACGACACATATTTACGGGTAGTAGAAACTTAAATAAAAGAAAAGACATAAAAGTAAATGCTGAAAGTAAATGCTAAAAGTAAATGACGGAAAGTAAATGCTGAAAGTAAATTGCTGAAAAGTAAATTGCTGAAAAGTAAATGCTGAAAGTAAATTGCTGAAAATAAATAAAGTAAAAGTACAATAAAAAAAATGCTGAGGTAAAAGGATCCACTTTTATTACTTCTATTTTAGATATCTCCCTTAATATAATATATTAACTTTGCATGATAATTACCAACCAGCCATATAGGCGGTATCCAGATTAAGTCAAATTAATAATTAATTACCAACCGACCAATCAGGCGGTATCCAGTTTAGTCAGGTTAAAACCAATTTAAATAATTACCAACCGACCAATATGGCGGTATCCTCGTTAAGTCAGGTTTTAACTAGTTTATGTATTATAATTAAGGGAGGTTATCTAAATATTAGTAATAAAAGTTTTATTTTACCCCAACAAAGGGGAGTTACCTCCTAATTACTGAAAAGTAAAAACTGAAAATTAAAGAAAGAAAAGTATTGTGCGTAAAGTAAATTGCGGAAAGTAAGAACTGAAAAGTAAAGAAAAGAAAGTGCGAAAGCGGAAATTAATTACTGAAAGCTGTAGATAAACAAACAAGATACAATCTTCTTAGTATTCTTAAGGAATTCCTTAGAAGAAAATATGAATTTACAAATGAAATGGCTTGGTATTTAAAGGCAAAATTTTGCCCCCATCAAATCATCCACCAAATCCATTATTAATTGCTCCACTAATTGCTCCACCAAATCCATTATTAATTGCTCCAATAATTGCTATCATGTTTGGTGGGAGTTTGACTATTTTTATTTATTTATTATTTATTTATTTGCTTTGAAAATGACTTTAATAATTACACATAACACACTTCCGGATGTTTCATAAATTTCGGTCATGCAATCTTCAGAATTAAAAATATTCTGTTCTTCAAAGTTGTAGATCATTGAGTCTTCTTTAATCTGGAACTTGAATCAGCTCAATCCGATATCGGACTAAAAAGTTATGACCAAAATACGACAGATGCGCAAAACTAGAATTTCCAAAACTGCACTTCGTTAAGGCGCCCTTTCAAGTTTTCAATCTCCAAAATTAATATGTCAAGTCCAATATTTGCCCTTATTTGACCCACATTTCGTCCTAAATGATTTCATTGAGTCCCAATATTATTTTATCTGCAAAATAAACTAAAACATATCAAAACGTTCATCAAACCCGAGAAACTAAACAAAATATTAAGTAAAAGGGGCGGTAAATATTGATATATTTTCCGCTCATCACTCCCCCAAACCTAACATTTTGCTAGTCCTCGAGGAAAACAACAAAATAAAATACAATAAATAATTAAAATTAAATTAAGCCACTTTCGTAGGGATCACCGTTGCATTTAGCGTATCCAACAAGCCTTTAAACCTCTAGGTGTCCCTAGTGGACGAGTTGTAGTCTCGTGAGGGTTTACAGCGACGATACCCAAAAACGTCTTATAAAAGTAAAAAAAAATAGTAAAACTAATGCACACAAATGCAAAAAGACAAGAGAAAAGAGAATAAAAAATTTAGTGACTAAACGGGTGAAACTTCTTATCTAAGTCAATAATTGTTTTGTTTCTTTCTAAACTACCGAATAAGTAAATTCTCCGATTATTTTTACCATTCTCCATATACACAGTCAACAAAATATTAATCAACTCATTTTTGCCCACAATAGTCACAAGTACAGTTGAGAAGAAAGTAATATTTTTGTCCTAAAGTTATATCAGATTTCACACCTTTTTTTTAAGTAATGGAATAATAAATTTTTTTTTGATTTTTCTGATTTTTTTTTCTTGATTTTTGATTGATTTTTTTTTATTTATATACAATATCTTCCATCTATGTAGCGAGTGTTGGGTCGGTGGCTCCCAAACCAGTTGGCTTTAGGGCATCAGGTGTTAAGACACCCCTACGGACTTAATTACTCAGACTTCAAATATATATATTTTTGCAACATTCTTGATCCATGTAGCGAGCTTTGGGCCAGTGACTCCCAAACTAGTTGGCTTTAGGGCAATAGGAGTTAAAACACCCCTACGGACTTAATAACTCAGATCTCAAACATTTTTTTTTACTCCATCGCTTTTTATAGATGTTTCCTCCAATTAAACTAGAGCACTGAATATTTCAAACTTTTCAATTACAGCTCATGTTTGTATGTTACCATGTATGCTGATAATACCTATCAACTGAGCATATGAAGATTCATTTTAGTCAGTTTTATGGAGAATTCACAAATTAAATAATTTAAAAGGAAATAAACAAAAATTAACTTGTTCCGAAATAGGTTGAGATACATCTCAGGAGTGGAAATTCCTTAAAGAGCTATCTCACACCAATTTCACCTGATTAATCAAATAAAAACACAAAAATACAAAATATTTTTTTAGTTTTTTGTAAAATTTTCAAATTTTTTTTTTGGCTTTTTCAAAAAATTTTGACTAAAAATAAAACAATAAAGATAAGATACAATTTACTATTCTCCTCCCCAACCTAAATGAGACATTGTCCCCAATGTCTTAAACAGTAGAAGAAGAGTTTAGAAAACCGTACCTGGTTAGCTGAAATTCTACATCTAAATGAAAGTTAAAGGTTAAGATCCAGATTTATCCGACGCCTCTTACCACGATCATTATCGGACCAGTTTATCTTGGAAAGAATGGGGTCATTTGAGGTTCAAATGCTAAGATTTGGTCAATTAAATCTGGGGCAGTTCTGGCAGTAAAGAGGAGTTCTTTTACAGCTTTGACACGAACCCATTTCACGGCATCATCAAGAAACACACAAGAAAATCATAAAATCCATCAACATTGTACAGTCCAAGCGGTTTCTGGTGTATGTTCAAGTTTGCCCAAGATAGTACTGTAAAAATTTCCTCCATCGTGCCCAAGCCTCTTGGCAAAGCAATAAAAGCACATCACGGTTAATCATCTATACCAGTCGTTCGGACATACCTGGCACGATTAGTTCCTCACCGTTTGATGATCCAATAAGATTCGCCTCTGCCAAGGGTTTTGGGATGATTCCCAAGACATGACTGCCTCCATCCTGTACAGCCTTTGAAACGATCCCCATTAGTCCAAGATTGCCACCGCCATATACTAAGTGCATATTCCTTGCAGAAATGACTCGACTCAATTCATGTATCGCTGTTACGTATTATGGTTTAACACCAACACTGGTACCGCAAAACACACAGATGTTTTCAACCGTCTTCTTGAAGTAGCTTCCATTTTTATCTGGATGCCTTCAAAGGTGCAATGATGAGTTGAATTTATAGAACCTGAAAAGGGTGAATAATAATAGCACAAGTATCTTCCCAAATGACGATTAGTAGTAGCTAACAGTAAAATAATTGTGATAGTCAAAAAGGTCTGGATCCTGTCGGAGAAAATAAAAGAAAATAACAAAACAAATTACAATTATTAGGAAAAGACAAAGAGATATAATATATATAAATATTATGGCTTATTGACGTCTATGCGTCAGGGACAAGCTTCCATCCAATTTTCTTATAAATTGGCAAACAGGGTCTTTTTGAGTCAGATTCCCGAGACTTAACTGTTGTCTTTCTTTTTGAAATTGTGTATGTAATTTTCGAAAGGCTATGTGAACATATCCACTGGGATGCGTCTCAAGAGTCGAAGATATATCATCTAAAGACTCCTTACTCAAGTCCATCCCTAATGAATTTAATTTTGTCTTCGCGATTATTAGACATCATTCCTAAAGAACGAAATGAGTATTGCAATTCCAGCGTGCACATTTGTAACAAACACCCATTTGCTTAGCTCTAACGTTTCTTTGCATAGGTGCTTCTTCAAAACCAGGCAGATGTGAAATAAAAGAGTCAGAAGACTCACCTGCCAATCGGACTGGTGTTTCGATTACCCAACGAATGTCATTAGGAACACCATGGATCGTTAGTAATCTCATCTGTTCCAAGCGAGCTTTGTAAACTTTCATCAGAGATTTTTTAGGGAGAGAAGGAAATTGCTTGTGAAGATTTGCGAGAGCGTCTTCCATCGTGAAATGCGTCTTACCTGTAAAAATTAAACACATAAAAATAAAACCCACCCAGATCACAATATATCACAACTTGCATGGGTTGCCTCCCTGTGAGCGCTAAGTTTACGTTCGTCAGCTAGACGTGACTTCTCGAATGTTAGGCTGGATCTGAAAGTGTGACACCTTTCTTTTTGTCGCTCAAATGATTCTCCCCTAGTAGTGCTTGACCGCTGACTGTTAACCTGAATGTGTTGTTGGTGTTGGGATCCAGTAACTCATAGCTCTATATGGTAAAACCTGAGTGATCACAAATGGACCTGACCACCTTGATTTCAACCTTCCAGGGAACCGGTTTCAACATTGAGTTGTACAACAACACCTGCTGCCTTGGTTCCAACTGTCTGTGCACTATTTTTGGTCATGCCATTTCTTGGTCTTTTCTTTGTACAATCTGACATTCATACATCTGCCTGTAGACGAAACTCCTCTAATTCGTTGAGTTTGTGAAGTCATTTCTCCCTCAGCCTTGTGAATCAATATTCAACTTCTTCAGTGCCCAGTACGCCTTGTGTTTAAGCTCAACCGGGCAGATGGCATGCTTTCCCCAAACACCATACGATATTGGGACATACCAATGGGTGTCTTGTAAGCTGTTCAATAGGCCCATAATGCGTCATCCAATTTAGTTGACCATCCCTCATTGTTGATCCAATGGTTCTCTCTAAGATTCTTTTGATTTCTCTGTTTGAAACTTCAACCTGTCGATTTGACTGTGGATGATAAGCAGTGGAAACCTTGTGAGTAACTCCGTATTTGGATAGGAGTGCATCAAAATATATGTTGCAGAAATGTGAGCCCCCATCACTGATAATTGCTCGAGGTGTTCCGAACCGAGTGAAAATGTTCTTTTTCAGGAATTTGATCACCACTTTTGAATCATTGGATGGCAGTGCAATTGCTTCGACCCATTTGGAGACGTAGTCTACAGCAACCAGGATGTACAGGTTTCCGAATGATGGAACAAAGGGTCCCATAAAATCAATACCCACACATCGAATATCTCCACTTCCAAAATATTTTGCAAAGGTCATTTATTTCTCCTGGAAATATTCCCCGTTCTCTGGCACCTGTCACATTGAAGAGAAAAAAAGATAAGCATCTTTAAAAAGAGTGGGCCAGAAAAAACCTGATTGTAGGACTTTGGCTGCAGTTTTGTTTCCGCTGAAGTGTTCGCCATATGGTGATGAATGACAGTGTTGCAAAACACTGTTGACCTCCTCATGTGGAACACACCGTCTCAATAATTGATCAGCACAACGTTTGAACAAGTACGGCTCATCCCAGACATAGTGCTTGACTTCTTTGAAGAATTTATTCCTTTGCTGAGTTGTCCATTCCAACGGCCATTTTCCTGATACAATGAAGTTGACATAGTCAGCATACCAAGGGACATCCTGCTGTTTCATGGCAAACAGTTGTTCATCTGGAAAAGTTTCTTTGATTGTCAGTTCTTTGCCAGCTGTTTCTCCATTATCAAGCCTCGATAGATGATCTGCCACCTGATTCTATGTCCCTTTCATGTCTCGAATTTCCACGTCAAATTCTTGCAGAAGAAGTATCCAATGGATTAATCTGGGTTTGGCATCTTTCTTCGTGATCAAGTATTTGATTGCTGAATGATCTGTGTAAACCACAACTTTGGGACCCAGCATATAGGAGCGGAATTTGTCAAAAACGTACACAATTACGAGCAACTCCTTTTTTCAGTGGTTGTGTAGTTGAGTTGAGCTTCATTCAAAGTTCTGCTGGAGTAGTAAATGGTGTGGAAAATCTTTGCTTTGCGTTGTCCCAAAACTGCACCTATAGAAAAATCACTAGCATCACACATCACTTCAAATAGAAGAGTCCGGTCTGGTGCTACAATGGGGGCAGAAATAAGGTTATATTTTAAGATCTCAAAAGCTTCATGGCATTCTTTGGTGAAGTTGAAAGGCACATCCTTCTCCAGAAGATTGCACAGAGGTTTAGCAATCTTGGAAAAGTCTTTGATAAATCTCCTGTAAAAACCTGCATGTCCGAGAGAAAGCTCTGAATCCCTTTTACTGATTTGGAGGAGGTAGTTTTTCAATTGTTTCAATCTTTGCTTTGTCTACCTCAATTCCCTTTTGTGAGATCTGGTGTCCAAGAACAATGCCTTCATGCACCATGAAGTGGCATTTCTCCCAGTTGAGTACCAGGTTGGTATCTTCACATTTTTATAACATTTGTTCCAAATTTTGCAAGCAGTGGTCAAAAGAGTCTCCAACACAGAAAAATCATCCATGAATACCTCCATACTCTGCTCCAGCATGTCTGAGAAGATGGCCATCATGCAACGCTGAAATGTGGCGGGTGCATTACATAATCCAAATGGCATTGCGGAAAGAAAAAGTACCATAGGGACATGTAAAGGTGGTTTTCTCCTGATCTTTTGGGGGGATAGAAATCTGATTGTACCCTGAATATCCGTCCAGAAAGCAATAGAACTCATGTCTCGCCAGTCTGTCCAACATTTGATCAATGAATGGCAGCGAAAAATGGTCTTTTCTCGTGGCTTTGTTCAGTTTTCGGTAGTCCATGCATACTCTCCATCCAATCATTGTTCTTGTTGGAATTAGCTCGTTCTTTTCATTTGTGACTATAGTGATTCCTCCTTTCTTTGGCACACACTGCATAGGACTCACCCAATTGTTGTCTGAGATGTGGTAAATGATGCCAGCATCCAACCATTTGATGATTTCTTTCTTTACAACCTCATTCATGATTGGATTGAGTCTCTGTTGATGCTCCTCTGTGGGTTTGTATTCATCATTCATCAGAATCTTGTGCATGCAAAATGATGGACTAATGCCTCGAATATCTATTATAGTCCAGCCAATGGCTCTCTTATGTTCTCGTAACACTCTCAGTAACTTTTTTTCCTGCTCCAATGTTAGTGAAGAAGAAATAATAACAGATAATTCAGTAGAGTTTCCAAGAAATACATACCTGAGATGGCTCGGAAGTAACTTCAGCTCCAGCTGTGGTGGTTCTTCAATCGAAGGCTTGATTCAATCTTTTTTTGGAAGTTCCAGACTTTCCACTTGTGGTATCGATTTGAATCGGAATGGTTTGTCAAGGTAGTTGATACATTCCAGGATTTCAGCATCTAGCTCGTTGTCAATCATGTAGGTGATGCAAGCTTCAAGTTTATCCGTGGTAGTTGTATCAGTATCATCAACGATACTATCAACAACATCAATTCTGAAACATTCTTCTTCCTTTTTCATCGCTCGGGAATTTCATGGCTTTGAAAACATTAAAGGTAACTTCTTGGTCTTGAACTTTCATGGTCAGTTCTCCTTTTTGTACATCAATAACAGTTCATCCTGTCGCCAAGAATGGTCTTCCAAGTATGATAGGTACATCTTTGTCTTCTTCCATGTCAAGGATAATGAAATCTGCTGGAGGAATGAGTTTGTCGACTTTGACCAGCACATCTTCAACAACACCTCTTGGAAATACGAGCGTTCGATCAGCAAGTTGTAGTGAGACTGAGGTAGGCATTGCTTCTCCAATTTGCAGTTTCCTGTAAATAGAAAAAAGTATTAAATTAACACTTGCACCTAAGTCACATAAAGCCTTACCGATATAGTGTTCTCCAATGGTGCATGGGACAGTGAAACTGCCAGGATCTTTCAACTTCGGGGGAAGTTTCCTCTGAATGATGGCATTGTATTCTTCTATCAATACTACTGTCTCGTAATCTCCCAATCTCCATTTTCGTGAAAGAATGTATTTCATGAATTTGACGTAGCTGGTCATTTCTTCTAAGGCTTCTGCGAATGGAATGTTGATATGCAGTTTTTTGAACACCTACAGGAATCGAGCAAATTGTTTGTCCAGCTTTTTTTTCTGAAGTCGCTGTGGAAAAGGTGGAGGTGGAGTGATCTGATCTTTTTCTTTTTCCTTTGCTTCTTTTTCCTCCATCTGTGGAACTGCATCTTTTGGAACTTCCTCAATTGTTGCCTTGATTCCAACATCTTTGTTTATTTCAGTACCGATTTTCAAGGTGATGGCTTGACATTGCTCCTTCCCTCGGTTCCTTGGATTTGGTTCTGTGTTGCTGGGAAGATTACCTGGCGGTTTGTAACTCTGAGCATTATTTACTTTACCGAATAATTTCTATTTATGTTTATCTCTACGTCAATGACACTACTAGTTATTATAAAATATGTAACAATTGTTTATAAAGAACAAGTGACTATCCAATAGTCGCAAGTTCCGATATCAAATATCAAAACAATCGTTAACCAATATTTCAAATAACTAGACATGAGATCTGGTATCCAATACCTATAGTTGTAGTATTGTGAAAATCGATATTTTCTATACACAAATATACGCATCTCCTTTCTTTAGCTTTACGATTTGCATTCAACTATTCACAACAATTGTAAATAACTGATTAGCAAATTGTGTCATACACATTACCTCTAAAGGTAATTAAAGCTTAGAAAAGTCATTACTAGATAAACAAATACCTAATAGGGCTTTCTTAATGCCAGTCAAGAATCTCGAGACATGAACTAATTCAAGTCAATTCTTACTGCATAAGAAACTATTGTCTCTAAAGTATTACATCCTAAAAAGGGATATCTATCTAGATTATCTGTTGTGACTTAGAAACTAAGTCATTAACCATCTTGATTTTTGAAGAAAATCAGAACAACAGTTCCCGATGGTCTAGACTAATCTAATAATATCCTAGTCTAGTAATATCTAGAACCTATTCTAGAATGACTGCAACCAAGAGTCTAGTCAGATAACATATCAAAATATGTGTGCAGTAAATAAAAGTTTAATTCTATTTACTATAGAATAAGGAAACAAACAAGCGGCAATTTCCATAATAACATACACTGCCAAAGTTATGGAATATTTTTAAACTTAGCAGTGCCTCCCATTATTTTTACGTAATGTCGTAATCCTCAACGGAAAGACGAGAATTCAATAATTAAATCGAACTCCATAATGGGAAGAGGACCCCATGAATATATTTCGACTCACAGCAGAGGCACAGTCTCGCCTACGTATATTCACAGGTAGACAACTAATTGTCAATCACTCACCAGTGACTCCGAGGTTCCGGTCCTGGTCGTTTCTCGTTGTCGCTGCGAAGGCAGGCCCACAAGGAGACGTACCAAGGTTAAACTTGTCAATGATAAACTCAAGTTACATGCGTAACCCTGACAGCTAGGGCACGTTCAGGATTCCGCTTTCGCTTGAATTTATCTAGTATCTAATATACATTCGGCATAAATAAATTTCTATCAGCTACATCCTCACAGCAGAGGCACGGTCTCGGATGTAGTCAACGAAAAGATATTTATAAACTGTATTGACAAGACGGACCAAGAAACAAGTATTCCAAATACTAGTTACTTTAAAACCTTATTAAGCGGGGATATTCCATTAAGTGTCATACACCCTAAATCTAATCAAATTAGATTATACCAAGCATGTATAAAGTCAAGAAAACATGATTAAACATTGAATAAAACAAGCTAATCATTTATGGAGGCCTAGAATCAGACTCGCTCTGATACCATTTTGAAGGGGTTTCTAGGGGGAATATTCGGTAACGCAGCGGAAGCGGCGGAAGATCGTATCTTCCGATTTCACAACTTTTTCTCGGATTAATTAAATAAACATATTTATTTAATATTCCAATATTCAAATTATGAAATAAAATTCAATAAATCATATTTAGGTGAATTTACCAAATTACCCTTACTTTGGTATTTTGTCCATTTTAGTCCGAAATTGATCTAATCAATTTTGAATGATTCTAAATCATTTCTAAGATGAACTTAGCATGTTCAAAACACCAAAAACAACCAAATCCCCAAATTTTGCAAGTTTGGCCGAATGCACCCAATTGGTGTCATTTTGTGCACTTTGTCATTTCATGCATCAAAACACATCAAGATGTAATCCAATGAACATGAAACTTTATATGCATCATATACACATCCAAATGCACAACATATATGAAAATCCCTAAATTTGGAAGTGGTCTTAAACCTAATTTTTCAATTTCATCAAATTGGACAAATTAGACCAAATTGGTTAAATACAACACTTTAATCATCTTTCTTCCATCCAATCAAAGTCTCAACACAATGAAACAACTCAAGATCAAATCTAGGTCATCTAAGAGTGGGTCAACAACTCTAGATTAGCAACATGGTTTCCAAAACCTTAAAAGAAAGCTTATAACTACAATAGTCACAACTTTCCTTCATCATACATGCTCAACACTTCCATCAAAACTTCCATCAACAAAAACACAAGGAATAAAGAAAGAAATAACCTAAGAACATCATATGTTAAAGCCTAGATCCTAAGGAACATTTTCCTTTCTAATAGCAAGTTGGAAAAACTCACTAAAATCCAAGCTTTCTTTGATTTCTTCTTTCTTTCTCACAAGCTTCCTTTGCTTCCATTAATGGAGTTTTCTTTGAAATGTATTAGGTTAACTTCCAATGAAATGAAAAAAACAATATATACTTGCATTAGAAAGGCCTTGGCCGAATTTGACAAAGGTTTATACAAGAAATATTAATTTCAACTTCATTTGAATTTCATTTGATCAACTTATCTTATCAACTTAATAAATATCTAAAACACCTTTATTGATATTATTTAAGTCAACAAAGCAACCAAGAAAAATATAACTCTTATATTTAAAGTGTATTGGCCGAATTTAATGGAAAATAAAGGAAAAAATATTTTTATTTTTCAAACAATTTTGAACAAATATCTTAACAAGTCAAAATCAATTTGACAACCTTTTCCTTTAATGTATAAGTCAACAATTGCAACTTATAATCATTTCCTAACTTTATCATTTGGTGATATATTTATATTTTAATTATATTAATCATTTAACAATTAAATAATTAAATAATTAATTAAATATAAATATATCAAATATATGTATTATATTTACTTTAAATATCTCAAATACATATATTAATGATATATGTCAAATACCTTTATTTGACTATTTATTAATGTGTATTTAATAATATCATATTAAATACAAATACACATTAATTAGGAAATGACGGTTCGGCCCGTTCGCATGTATTTTTCGTTTAACGATTAAACGATTTATAAATAATCATCATTATTCATAAATGTTGCTCTAGTGCTCTACGAGTATGTTTCATTATTGAGACTCTCTAGATTCAGGTATATCCGTCACGAAATCCAATTTCGTGTCCATAATCTATCCACCCGTAGATTATGACGATCACGGATAAACTAGCTGAATCATACAGGTCAAGGTCATTGCATACGTATAATCCCTCCGTCACAGGTATCCAGATAATCCCAGAGATATAGATGTTAACGTCAAATCTCTATAGGTATTATCTCGTCGACGTATCTATTAGCAATCTCTAAATAACACTCGGAACTTACTTCCGATGTATACTGTGGCCACAGATTTAACAGACTGCTAAATATATATGGACTACCTATGCTCTGTACACAGAACTGACGGATCCTATCTTGACACACACAGGATATCCTGAGGATCGATCCACACCCAACGAACAGGCGGAGGTCTGATCTAAATAGATCGGTGACGTGACTGCCATCTAAGTGTGGAGGATGTCTCATACATCCACAGTGGTGTCTCAAGTCGAAGGACCACTATGCTACTCAACCCGAGAAGATTCTTATTGACGTTGGCGTACCATCCATTAAGAATCTTCGGTGAGCCGTTCAGTGTTTATCCACTATAAACACCTACACGTCTATACGAGTCTCCATAGACTCATGGTTCATTGGGATAAACCATCGGACCAAGTCTCGATATACGACATGTACTGGTCTCAACGGATTTGACTAACCGACCCGTGTTAGCAAATCTTGACCAGGAACTATGTTTGATAATATACATATAGCAGTGACACTTCCCAATGTCAATTACAAACTAACTTTGTAACTGTGTACTGCATTATATATTATCGGGCCTTTGTCTAATATATACATATCACTAAACCACATTTAGTTTCAATCTAATCGTAATCAGATCGAATACATATATAAGAACAAGAGGTGCAACCATAAATAAGTAATATTATGGAATAAGGGGATGTTCGTATTCATGAATCAGACATAAATACGGCCCGGATTGGCGCTCTGAGCACCAACCCCAACAAAAACATGCAGTCTCATTGCTTCTTCAGCTTCTCGGTTGTAATTGAAAGTGCCGGAAACTTCCAGAAAGTTGCTGATGTGGGTATTAGGATCTTCAGTTGCTTTCCCCCCAAACTGCACTGATTGTTGAATCATCTGAATGCATGTTTTGATGTCACACGCATTTACTGGTAAAGGAGGAAGTACAATACAGGAAATGAAGCCGTCGACCACCGGAATGGTTCTGTCTCGAATGGGTATTGGTGGTGCAACCTCCAAAGGTTCAGGTTCCATGTTGATAATTGCTTATTGGCCTTCTCGTCTTTCCCTTCTCAATTGTCTGATGGTTCTTTCAATTTCTAGGTCAAGCGGTCGGAGTTCAAAGCTTCTGGTTCGTCTCATGTAGTTTCTGAGAACCTGAAACATAAGAAAACAAAAACAATAAGTAAAAAGAAATTAGATATAAGTAACGTATCTAACCCCAAAACTAATAGTGAAAGATAAATAAGTCCCCAGCAACGGCGCCAAAAACTTGACCGGTGCGTAATCACACGCGTATAACGCAAGCGCACGTATCGTTCAAGTAGTATAAAAGTATCGATCCCACAAGGACTTAACACCTTTTGTTATTAATTTATGAAGTTAAATGTTTACAAGTATCTAATGGATTGGTTGTTTGATTGGGTGATGACTTTAAACTTAAAACAAGTAAATAAAATTGCTTGAAAGTAGATTGAAGAATATTCAAATTTATAAAACTATACAGGGTTGTGAATCCTTCCAATATCTTTTTTAAAAGATGAAGTGGTTATTTTACGTTTGTGTAATATATTGGTCTATTAACCTGGAACATAAAATTATGTAAAAGCCTCTTCCGATGGTCAAATACAAATACCCAGTATAACCCAATTAATCATATTCCTATGTTAACAAAGTTATCTTAATTCATTAAGATTAAGTTCCAATTATGGCTACCCCCGCCTGACAGGTATATTCCTATCCTGTAAGGAAATCTATTAAAGGGTTATCTATCCTCAAGGAAGATCGTGGGCTATTAAGTCTAAGGTCTTTAACCTAAAATCTCTTTTCCAAGTTCATTTTAAGTTTACCGAATCAATATTATTAATGGTCAGTTAACAAGATGCATTAAGACTAAGGCTCAATAAATAAACCTTTATATTACCCAAACTGTAATTTAACCCCTTATAAACCGGTGATATTGGACTTCATCACAACCCCAGATAACTTGTTTAGTTACGACACATATTTACGGGTAGTAGAAACTTAAATAAAAGAAAAGACATAAAGTAAATGCTGAAAAGTAAATGCTAAAAGTAAATGACGGAAAGTAAATGCTGAAAGTAAATTGCTGAAAGTAAATTGCTGAAAGTAAATTGCTGAAAAGTAAATGCTGAAAGTAAATTGCTGAAAAGTAAATAAAGTAAAAGTACAATAAAAGAAAATACTGAGGTAAAAGGATCCACTTTTATTACTTCTATTTTAGATATCTCCCTTAATATAATATATTAACTTTGCATGATAATTACCAACCAGCCATATAGGCGGTATCCATATTAAGTCAAATTAATAATTAATTACCAACCGACCAATCAGACGGTATCCAGTTGAGTCAGGTTAAAACCAATTTAAATAATTACCAACCGACCAATATGGCGGTATCCTCGTTAAGTCAGGTTTTAACTAGTTTATATATTATAATTAAGGGAGATTAATTTAAATATTAGTAATAAAAGTTTTACTTTTACCCCAGTAAAGGGGAGTTACCTCCTCATTACTGAAAAGTAAAAACTGAAAATTAAAGAAAGAAAAGTATTGTGCGTAAAAGTAAATTGCGGAAAGTAAAAACTGAAAAGTAAATAAAAGAAAGTGCGAAAGTGGAAATTAATTACTGAAAGCTGTAAATAAAAAAACAAGATACAATCTTCTTAGTATTCTTAAAGAATTCTTTAGAAGAAAGTATGAATTTACAAATGAAATGTCTTGGTATTTATAGGCAAAATTTTGCCCCCATCAAATCATCCACCAAATCCATTATTAATTGCTCCACTAATTGCTCCACCAAATACATTATTAATTGCTCCACTAATTGCTATCATGTTTGGTGGGAGTTTGACTATTTTTATTTTTTATTTATTTATTTATTTATTTGCTTTGAAAATGAATTTAATAATTACACATAACACACTTACGGATGTTTCATCCCTTTCGGTCATGAAATCTTCAGAATTCGAAATTGTTTTGTTCTTCAAAGTTGTAGATCATTGAGTCTTCTTTAATTTGGAACTTGAATCAGCTCAATCCAATATCAGAGTAAATATTTATGACCAAAATACGACAGATGTGCAAAATTAGAATTTCCAAAACTGCAATTCGTTAAGACGCCATTTCAAGTTTCCAATCTCCAAAATTAATATGTCAAGTCCAATATTTGCCCTTATTTGACCCATATTTCGTCCTAAATGATTTCATTGAGTCCCAATATTATTTTATCTGCAAAATAAAGTAAAACATATCAAAACGTTCATCAAACCCGAGAAACTAAACAAAATATTAAGTAAAAGAGGCGGTAAATATTGATATATTTTCCGGTCATCACTATACGAGCTTCCAAAGCTCATGGCACATCGGATTAAACCATTGGTACTCCAATTCTAATATATGACGTGTGCTAGTCTTCTAAGTTATAGGAATTCGACCGTATTCCAAAACCATCAACTATGAATATTTACTTTAAGAATAGTTTATAATAGTAATACTACCCCAATGTCGGACAACCTAATATCTAGTATTACTACCAGACTATTATAAGGTCGATGTCATTCTCAGTGTATTTATATATTAATCTAATATGTATAATGACATTACCATTAATAATGTATGAAATGAAAATATAGTTTTTTATTAATAAATAATAAAATATATAATACATTATTCGGATTGATGCTTCAAGCACCAACTCCAACACCTAGGTGTTCGGCTTTGGCCAAAGTCTTAAGAATCGTGACTTACATACATGGATACCTAAACCCCTTATGGTACACATATGGGTCGATGGATCCTATCTTGATACACACTTGATTAACGAGTGTATTGGTCCACACCCAACGAACATCTAGCGGTCAGACCATGTAAGGTCTCTGACATATATGGAATAAAAGTGTGGAGGATCACACATAAAATCAATGCAATCCTATAGTCAAATAATCACATATACTACTCGACTCGAGGAGATTCCTATTGACGCGAAGCGCTGCTCCTGTGGATCATATAGCTTTAAAAATTATATATATACTCATTTCTCTTCTTTGACCTTAAGCTTCTCGAAAAACTCATAAGCAACAATGATCGATGGTGTATACTTCGAACTATTAGGAATCACATGTGAGTTATTCAGTATTCGATCCAACGAATACCCACATGTCTATACGAGCTTCTCTTGTTCATGGTATATTGGGTTAAATCATTGGAACTCCAATTCTAATATACGACATGTGATAGTATTTTAGGTTATAGGAATTCGACCGTAATCCAAAACCAACGACGTGTGATAGTCTTTTAGATTCCTATTGACGCGAAGCGCTGCTCCTATGGATCATATAGCTTTAAAAATTATATATATACTCATTTCTCTTCTTTGACCTTAAGCTTCTCAAAAAACTCATAAGCAACAATGATCGATGGTGTATACTTCGAATTATTAGGAATCACCTGTGAGTCATTCAGTATTCGCTTCAATGAATAACCACATGTCTATACGAGCTTCTTTTGTTCATGGTATATTGGGTTAAACCATTGGAACTCCAATTCTAATATACAACATGTGATAGTCTTTTAGGTTATAGGAATTCGACCGTAATTCAAAACCAATGACTATGAATATTTACTTTAAGAATAGTTTATAATAGTAATACCATCACAATGTCGGACCACCTAGTGTCCAATATTATTACATGACTATTCTAATATCGATGTCATTCTCAGCATATTTATATATCAATATAATATGCGAAATGACATTATCATTAATAAGGTTGAAATAAAAATGTAGTTATTTTATTAGTAAATAATAAAATATAATATACAATATATTATTCGGATTGGCACTCCAAGCACCAACTCAATACTTTTAACGATGGAATAGATCCAAAATAACGAAGGTTTACCCTTTAGCGTAGGAGAGAACGAGTTTGTGCACCCTCTGTTGGTGCACAAGCTAAGCCAAACCTAGGGCAGACATTGACTTGCCGCATGTGCAGAAGAGATAAGGTTGAGAGGATGTATGTTGCAAGAACAATCTCTGCATTTCATGCATCCCAATAAAACATGCATCTCATGCATTATACTAACCCATTGTGATTGCAACTATCATAGTAGAGCGTTGGGTTAAGGAGAAAGGAAGATTGGTCAAGAAACAGCTAGCATGAGTAGAAATGGCCAACACTGACAGTTCCCAGATGCCCGAACTGATGAAGTTCAATGGGAGTGGAGACCCAAAAGTTCACCTACGATAGTCTATCTCTTTGATTAGTTCAATCAGATTATCCCAATGTCAAGTGCAGAAGATGTTTGGAATATCGTTAGAATGAGCACCAGTAGTATGGTACTATGACCTTGAGAATAAAATAAATGATGATTTGATAGCCTTAGCGAAAGCCTTCCTAAACCAATAAATCTTCAATTTGATGTTTCTAATATCAGTAATTTCCAAGACATGATCGTTCCCCATGAACACATATCCTCCTAAAATAGGTTCATATTTATGGAATCATTCTCTCTTATAAGTCATATGCCATGTAGCTTCTGAGTCAACGAACCAAGAATATCTTATTGTGTAATGATTTGGCCCCATACAATTTTCTCAAAGTATTCCATATCTCATTTATTGTCTTCTTTTCTGCCATATTGGATATCACACTATCGGCTGCATTATTATCTATCTCATTCCATTTGGCATTATCAATGATAACCATGAGCCTTTCTCTAATTGCTTCTAGATAATTATTTTTCCTCAAAATTACCTTCATCTCATTTTCCACAATAAGAAATTACTTCCTTTAAACTTCTCAATTTCGTATTTTCCCGCCATGTTTTTCATCAAGACCTGCTTTCACTAGGATCAGCTCCCACCATTTCATATAAATTGTGACCGTATATATGAATAGTATCATATATGTGAATAGTAATCCTGCCAACCTGAAGTTCCTAATATCACTTGTTAGGAATTATATGGTGAAGCTGAGTCGCAGTTAAAATGAAATTGAGAAAAAAAATGATAATAAAATGAGATAAAACAGAATGATATATGTAGTTTGGCTTTTAGCCTACATTCATGAGTGAAGAAAAGGATAATATTTCACTAATGAAATGGAGAATACAGATATTGAAGTATTTATCTCACAACCCAAAAACCTCAATACACCCAATTCTCTCAAATCATTCTAGAAACTCTCTAACAAAATACACTCACTCAAACTTTTCTTTCACTCTAGGGAATAAAGCTCTCAAATTTTGGGATGTCTTAAGCTATCACCAATTGATCTATTTATAAGCAAGTTTTGTACTACTCAACCAATTGCATTTAATGCTAAAATTTATTAGTCAAATATGATTATACCAAACAACCACCTCCCTTTGACTTAGCATTAACTGTCAAATCATATTTTCTAAAATAATTCTGTTTTTAAAAAAATTTAGTAATCCAACAACTTTTTAACAAAATGTGATATCAGCAAGAGAGATTTTATTGGGTTTCAAAATTTAAAAATAAGTTCATTTATTTTTTAAAAACAAAAGGGAAGTTTTACTCAATTTCATAAATTTAACTGATATTTTAAAAAATTTATAACATTAGAAGTTAAGTTATTAACAATTCTTTAATAAATTTGAGTATGAAATTAAAATATATTAGGACTTATCCATTCATTATCTTTTATCTAAAAAAGGAAAAAAAATATGAGAGAAATAATAAGAAATATATGTATGTATATAGTTACACTACAAAAATTATATCCTTTAGCGTCGAAATAAATCGACGCCAAAAACCATATTTTCGACGCAAAATATTATTAGCGTCGAAATAATCAGACGTAAAAAGTGGACGCCGAAATATCGACGAGAATAACTTTTAGCGTCGAAATAAATAATTGCGACGCTAAATACTGTATTTGGCGTCCAATTTATTTCGACGCTAAATTAAATTTTCTGACGCTATAGGTTATATTTGGCGACGAAATAATTCGACGCTAAATTTTGACTTTTAGCGTCGAAATATGTCGACGCTAGAGTATATTTAAAAAGCAATATATGTATAGTTACTGCGGCGATTTTCTCGTAACTATTAGCGTCGAAATGTTCAACGCCAAAAGATTGCTTTTGGCGTTGACTGTTTCGACGCTAATAGTTAAAAAAATTTGTTTTTTAAAAAAATTATTAATTTACTTCTTTTTGTTCTAAAATAATTAATTTAATATTTAATTTAATTGAAAAAAATTTCTGATTAATAACAGAATTACGAAATATTATAATAATTATTATATCCAATTTTTTTAGAAAAAAAACATATTATATTAAAACTATTTGTTCAAAATGTTTATACAAAACCAAATATAAAATTTATTGCTACTGTGATGGGGGGACGCTCGAGCTCGATGCACCCTGACTGATTGAGGCCTCCAACATCTGACGAAAAGTCATCATTTCTGTTCGAGCTGCTCCATCTTCTTCTCGTGGTCCAGCTTGACCTATTGTATCTCGTCATTAGTCTGCTTCAGCTTGTCTCGGGTGGTGGCTAACTCGTCTCGAAGAGAGACATTTTCCGAATTAACAGTACTGCGTGCAGATGACGTCGGCTTCTTACGAGTGCCAAGGCCAACGTTGTAAGCTGTCTGATTCTTGAAAACCAATTGTGACAACTGCTCATCTGGTATCGGGTCGGACTCTGTCTCCTGAGTTTGATGTTGGAGTTCCATCATTTCGTTCTGTTTCAAAAAATAAGTTAATATTAGAATTTGAGAAAAAAATTAATATATATAATATTAATTATTTTATTTTAAAAACTAAAATTTACATAGCAGCTTTCGGCTTCTTCATTTATCCATTTGTTTCTCTCATTGTAATGCGTCACACGGAAAAAATCTGGAAATGATTGCACCTCACATGTGATACTCTGTTATAAACAGAAAATAAATTCAATATTATTCCACATTAGTAAAACCAATGAACTGTTAAATTTTACGTTAGGATATATTTACCTCAGAATGTTCGGCACGATGTTGGATAAATGGCTTCGAACCTCCACGGTGGTTAAAACGCAAGTGACTTCGATTTTCCGCATTTGCGTGACATTTATCCTGCATTTACCAACAATGTAAGTACCGAAAACAAAGACAATTATAAATTTCCGTTTATTTCAAAATTTACCTCGTGTTTTTTGGTAGACCAAAGCTCACATAAGAATGTCCAGTCTTGCTCCTCTATAAAATCAGGCTTATGTTGTGGAGCATCCGAAGGTCCATGTTCGTCGAATATTGGTTTCAGGACTTTTGTCCTATAATCTTTATAACTTTTCCCCATGTGGTAGTCAATATATTGTTGGACATTCACTTTGGTCAGATCGAAGTCGAACCACTCCTACATGAATAGCAACCGAGTAAAAATAAGTATAAAATAAAAATGTTAACTAACAATAATATCGAAAACTTACAAGTAGCGAAGAGAATAGCTGGTTGATTTTCGTCTCCCACGGTATCTTTCTCCAAGAAACGTAGTTTTGGGGAGCTTCATATCGAGCTGCAGCTCATATGGCAGTATTAAATGCTGAATTATGTTGTCTGACTTGACTGTGTCCATCATCTGATATCTCAATCCGGATACGGCTGTGAGCCTTAACGTACTTAGACAACCCCAGGCCACAGGTGCATCCTCGACCCTTCGCTGTACTGGACTCATCTGTGCTAGCAGAGACTCCACCAGGGCCAGTTGTCCTTGCTGATGTAGATGGAGTCGCATTAGCTCGTCTGCGATTGCCCGGTGCCATCTGCAAAAACATAAAAAGTTTCATGCATTTTGAATGTAATAGAACCAAACCAAACACATGCATTTTATAATATATGTATGAACATTATATTACAAAACCAAACCAAACTAAACTAAACCAAACTAAACACATTCCAAAGCTCTCACTTACATAGCCACAAGCAAACAACGCCAATTCACCACAAGCTATCTATTGTTCTGGTCTGTTCTGGCATTTCATTGTCCATCATAGTTTGTAGCAATAGTATCTATCATATTATATAATCCTAATGTAAATAGACAAAACTACACGACATGATAATGTGATTAAGATATACATTTTAATTCTAATTAAGCATATAGACAAAACTACAATAGGCCATGCAATTCCAAACCCTTAAGCTCTTCTAGTCCCTCACGACACTCACACGCTCTCTCCTTTTGATTACAATCATTTGGCAACAAACAAATAAACATGTTATTGTATCACAAGACTCGGCAGCCTCCCCTCTCATTCAAGACACAAAAACACAAACCCTAAGACTACTCTCTCCTCTCACACTCTCACCTTTCGTTTTCATTTGGCTCTCTCTCACTCAACAAACAATCAACAGCCCCTTCCAACCGACCAATTCAAACACACAGACCCCACAAAACTAACCATCACTGATTCAATAAGCTTCAAACCCATAACCTTTAACCCTCACCGATTCAATAAGCTTCAAACCCATAACCTTTAACCCTCACCGATTCAATAAGCTTCAACCCAGAACACATACTTCCCTCTGCCACCACCCAGACTGGGCAAAAAAATTTTAAAAATATTAATAATAATAATTATTTAAAAACAAAAAACAAAAAAACACCCATATAACCCCACATATAACATGATATCCAATATATATATATATATAGCATTAAAGAACAAAACAAACAACTCATGAGAAAAAATGATATAATTAGAGTTACCATCAAAATATCAAAATACCTGTAAAGTGGATCAGGGTTAATTTTTCGAGAAATTTAACTTTTTTATTTAGCATCGAAATATTTTATATCGACGCTAAATGTTTACCATGTAGCGTCGATACTAGTATTCGACGCTAAAACAGACGCTAAATGTCTATCATTTAACGTCGAAGATTATTTCGACGCTAAATTATGTACATTTAGCGTCGACTTTTCTATTTCGATGGTAAATATTTATAATTTAGCGTCGAAATAATAATCGACGCTAAATGTATACAATTTAGCGTCGAATTTTCTTTTTCGACGCTAAATTACTACCATTAAAAATAATAATAACATTATAATAATTCAAAATAAGAGCCATACATTATTCATCAATCTTTCAACCATATTTAAATAATAATTCAAAATAAGAACCATACATTATAATAATAAAAATTATTCATCAATCACATCATACACTAACTTCATTAATCACTATTATCTTCGGGATTTGAGGATTCGTGACTGGAATCGAAGTCATCTTCAGTGTCAAATTCTTCTTCACTTGCTACTTCCACGCTAACTTTAGATGAGGAATTATCTCAACGTCTGTACTATCTCGTGTTAATGTGATATTTTCAGGAACGGTGACAGTTGGTCCATAAAATATCTGTTCAGGAACTTCGAAGTTGCCAGAGACTTCCTGTGTTTCATCTAATGTGTCAACTCTATCTTTCTCCTGCGTGTCCCAAATGCCCATATGTTGTAACTTTTCTACCACCATCCATCCAGTTCTTAACTTTGGATCAGATATATATATCATTGAACGTGCTTGGGTACAAAAAATGTATGGATCATTCTTGTACCAAAAACGTTGAACATTAATTGACGTTAGATGATTACTAACTTGAATTCTCCTCTTTCTGGCATTTGTGTCAAACCACTTACATTCGAATAGCACAATATGTCATCTGGGTCGGTATATCAACTCAATGACCGATTGCAACACTCCGTAGAAGTCAATAAGATCTGAGCCGTGTTCTCCTTGGACTACAATTCCATAATTCTGAGTCACATGAGTAACATCTCGCTGTTCGGTATGAAATCTAACTCCGTTGACAATGCATCCATTGTATTCATAAGCCTGCTTTTGAGGCCCATAAGCCAAAGAAACCAACGAGGATGACGAGTCCAATTGACCATTTTGCACTTGGTTGTTAATCTAACAATGAGAGAAATAGATGTGTTAATAAAACAAACTGAAATATTTAATGTTAGGATAAAAATAAATATAAAATGTTAGGCCTTACAGTTGTCTCAAACCATTTAGGAAATTCTTTTTTGTGTGTTTCATCAACGTTATGGTCACCACCACATTATAGCATTGTTAGATGTTGCCTATAAAAAATGAGTTAGGTTAATGTATAGCAAAAATACTATGGTTATGCACCAAAAATACTTATGTTAAATACGGTTGCACTTCATCACAATTACTCAATATAAACTAATGCGCACGTTGAACTTCCTGAAAGGTTAGTAATTTGACACCTACTGCTCCAAATGGTCTGCAATTTTGACGGAACACTGTGATATCTTGCGAATTACTTGCATCTCCATCATAGTTTCGTGGCTGACGATTAAAATGAGTTTCAATATTTTGCATGTACATCGAACAAAATGTTATTGCTTCACTTATTACAACAGCTTCAGCTATTGACCCTTCAGGGCGCGCCTTGTTTTTCACATATTGTTTGTAATCTCCCAAAGCCCTGCAGATATGACAACAAGTTTGCATTAATACTAAATTCAATGCACATTAAAAATTAAGAATGTAATATATATATAGTACCTCTCAATGGGATACATCCATCTGTAATGGACATGACCTCCCTTTCTAGCTTCAGCCGGTAAATGCACGGCCAGATGTACCATCACATCAAAAAAAATGGGTGGCAAAATTCGCTCCAGCTTGCATAGGATTATCAAGATTACTCGTTCAAGTTCGTCAATAACAGTTGTGGTTAATGTCCTCTGACATAATTTTTTAAAGAAGCCACATAGATCAAGTATGACGTCGCATACATTCGGGGGGAGATAAGGTCGAATGCCAACAGGAATTAGAATCTCGAGAAGCACATGACAATCGTGACTCTTTAATCCCGTTATTGTATCATCTCTGACCCAACACCCAATATTCGATGCATAATCATCAGGGAATTTAACCATTTTCAGCCAATCACAGAATGATTTTCTCTCCGATTGAGTGAGCACATAACTAGCAGATGGCTTAATAAGACCTCGAGAAGTGACTTGTAAATGCAATTCACTGCGAATTCTAAGATCTTATAGGTCCAATCTAGCATTTACAGTGTCTTTTGTCTTACCCGAATATTGAATAGTGTGCCCACTAAACTCTCAAAATATTTTTTTCTATATGCGTTACATCCAAATTATGTCGCAAACTCAGAGTCCCCATATATTCTAACTCAAAGAAAATACTCTTTCATGTCCAATTCAACTCTTCAGGTAAGCGTTTTCGATTTTTATCTCTATTATTAGGATGTTTACCTGGTGTGTTGTCTCTGAGATGTTGATGTTGGCAAAGTATGTCGAATCCAGACAATGGACTGTGCATACTCTGAGGTTCATGTTGACTGTTAAATAATTTACTCATCCGCCAAGGATGACTCAACTCAAGAAATCTCATGTGCCCTGTGTATCCTATTTTATTCTGTAATCGTTGCGAGGTGTTTGACCCGCACAAACTGGACATGCCATGTATCCCTTAGTGCTCCATCCAGATAATGAACCATAAGCTGGAAAATCATTAATGGTCCATAATAATGCGGCATGCATCTGAAAATACTGCTCGGAAGCTGCATCATAGGTATGCACACCCACATTCCATAATGTTTGTAACTCCTCGATCAATGGTCTCAAGTAAATATTCATATCTTTACCAGGGGAACGTGGACCAGAGATAACAATGACATAAACATGAACGGATCCTTCATACATTTCCGAGGTAAGTTATATGGAATAACAATAATGGGCCATATGCTATAAGAGTTGTACATATTCCCAAATGGGTTAAAACCATCAGAGGCAAGACATAACCTGACATTACGGGGGTCCTCAGCGAAACGGGGGTACATGTCATCAAATTCCTTCCACTCGGTTCCATCCGCAGGATGTCTAAGTATGCCATTTGCACCGATCCTCTTTTCATGATGCCACATCATGTCAGTCGTTGTGTGTCGTGACATGAACAATCTCTGCAGCCTGGGCGTTAAAGGAAAATATCGCAATATCTTTTGAGGCACTTTCTTCCCCGTACCACGGACTTTGTACCGACTTTCCACATATCGGACAATATTCAAGTGATTCATACTCTGCACGAAATAATACACAATCATACTTACAAGCATGAATGGATTCATACCACATTCCCAGATCACGCAACATTTTCTTTGCCTCGTAGTACGACTTAGGCAATTCGCTTCCAACCGGTAACATTTGGCCCAGTAACTCTAGCATCATATCAATACTTTTGTTGGTCATTATGTTGATCACTTTAATGTGTAATAATTTCACAACGAAATTCAAGATCGACATTCCAGCACCTTCAAATGGAATTTTTTTTTACCTCATCAAGTAGTTCACTAAATAAATTTTGATCATTTCCACTTAACACTGGCATGTCACCACTGACACTATGACCAAGTTGTGGACCTTGTAAGTCATGCAAAGCATCGGTTATCTCATCGTTTACAGGTTGATTGTAACTACTGCTCCCTTCACCGGAATCAATAAACCGTGACTGAGAATGATACTGCTCACCGTGATAAATCCACGTACGGTAAGTTGGTGATATTTCTGGCATGTATAAATGATTATGAACTTCATCTAACCGTTTCCTTTTCCTATTCAAACAATTTGCACATGGACACCGAACACGACCTTCTGCATCAATGTGTTGCTTTGCGACTTCCATAAACTCATACACTCCATTACGATATTCAACACTCAATCTATCCAGCGAGCTCATCCAATTTCTATCCATTTAAGCGAAATACCTAAATATAATAATATAATTATTAAATATCATATTACACCCATCAACATTACTAATTCATTAATTATTTATTTAAGCATATACATATATATTTAGTTGATAAAGTAAATAGTTTACAGAAAAATTCTATTTAGTTAATTACTTAACTTAATCTACATATATGAACCATAAACCACTAACAAAAAGTATATAATAAACATAATCATAAAAATTGAAAAATAATAAGAAATATAAAAGAAGACTTACCTTATGGAAAATTGATTACAATTTTATTGAAAATTGTAGGAGAGTTGTGAGGTTGCAGCAGATGACAGATTCTGAGATTTCAGAGGATGAAAATGAAGAGAATGGGAGAAAAAACAGAGGGGGAGAAGGGTTGGTGGCATTCTGCATTTTAATCTATAATTAGCGTCGAAATCTTTAATTCGACGCTAATTGTGTTTTTTTAGCGTCGAAATAGGTTATTCGACGCTAAATATTAAAGAATTGTCGGTGGAATCTTCATATAAACTTTAGCGACGCTACTTAGTCGACGCTAAATGTCTAGTTTTTGGCGTCGAATAATATTTTTGACGCTAAAAGTATAACATTTAGCGCCAAAAATTATTGGAATAGTAAAATAATTTACCGTCGAATATTTTCGACGCTATAAGTGTTCTTTTAGCGTCGATAACTGTTTTCGACGAAAAAAGTTGAATATTTGGCGTTGAAAATTATTTTCGTCGCTAAAAGCTTGATATTTGGCGTCGAATATTAATTACGACGCTAAAAGTGATTTTTAGCGTCGAAAATTATTTCGACGCTAAATTGTTGGACGCTAAAAGCCATAATTCTTGTAGTGTTATACTAGTTATCCAATTACATAATGACGATTGACTAATATTTTCCTGAAAACACAATGACTAGTGTTTTATTATATGATGGTCTTGGAGAAAAATGAAAGCATCCACCAACCCACTCATCAATAATTTTATAATTAATCATAATTATTTTTATGTGAACACCAACTTAAGATAACTTGCACCCAATGACTTGCTCAGTTGCTTGCGTTTCATTTCCAACAGAGAGAATGATATCTAGTCCACCAACCCAAAAATAAAATAACTCCAGCAACAACTTAAGAGTAACTTATACCCGAGGACTTGAATGTTAATCATATTTAATTAGGGAGAATGCCACTTTTTTCCCTACTATATTCACTATCTATCACTTATCCCCTATTGTTTGTATATTATCCCATAATTCCCCTAATCTCAAAAAACAATTGTTCATTTACCATTTTACCCTTAACTACTATTATATTGCCATGATAAATTATATATTTTTTATTTTATCGATACTACAAAATAGTAAAAACACTATTAAATCTATTAACTTTTATAATAAATATTATTACTTAATGGATAAATTATAAAACTTTGGACATTAATTAAATTTTTTATTTAACAACATTTTTCTATTTATTAACTGAATTATGAGTTTTTATTATCGTTAATATGTGCATTATTTATTATTTTTGTTTTAAAATAATTTTGTTTTATGTATCAATTTATTGGTTTTATTTTGTCCAATGTATTGTGCCATATAAAATAAATATTTACAAATAAAATAATTGTCAATAATTTCATTAAATAAATTAAAAATATTTATTATTAAGTTATTAGATTTTCATAAATTTATTAATATTTTTGTATTAAAAAATAAAAGAAATGATCCAAAAATATCAAAGGGTAAAACTGTAAAATAAATTTAATTTTTGAGGTCGGGGGATATTAATGGGTTATTATAAAAACAGTAGGAGAGTAAGAGATAGTTAATAAATTCAATTGGAGGAATTTGGCAATTTCCCGTTTAACTATTCAGAAATAAGTGTGTGTATATGTGTGTATCTATATATTAGTGTGTGTTCGTGTTTATGGCACGATGTTACAGAATTTACAGAGAGATTTAGATTCTGTTATTTAATTTGTTTATAATGAAATGATTTTATTTTTTAATTAAATGATTTTATTCTTTAATTTATTTGGTAGTTTTCATTTTCCATTAATAAATGATTTTATTCTTTAATTTATTTGATAGTTTTCATTTTCCATTTTTATAGAGATTCTATAATGAAATGATTTTTTATCAGCCATTAGATTATAATGAAATTATCTAAACCGTCAATTAAGCCACATAAAGATAGTCTTTGGATACATTATCTCTCTTAATCATAATCATCTGTTACACTCTCTCTCTCCCCCCCCCCCCCCCACATTGTGCTTTATAATATAGATTTCTTCCTATTTTTATATATAAGAATGGTTTAGTTTACGAGATTTCTTACATTGTGATTTATTGTGAGGATTTGATATGTATGCAGTTTTATTATTGTTTTTTTGACAAACATGTTTCCGCGATCGAACTTGTGATCTACAGGTCACTATACAGTAATGTTACTGGTACACCAATTTTTTACATCCAGATGTTAAAATTATAATTAATATATATATATATATATATATATATTTGAGTTATTTTAATTATAAATTGTCACGTTATGTGGATGATTTATTATGTACGCAGTCTTACTATTATTTTTTTGACAAAAACGTTGTTGTCGTGATCGAACATATAACCTACAGGTCACAATACAATAATCTTACTAATACAATAATTTTTTACATCCTAATGTTAAAATTATAATTAAAAAATTACATTCTTGAGTTATTTTCACTACAAAAAAAGGTCTTTAGCGTCGAAAAATATCGACGCTAATATAGGAAATTTTGACGCCAAAGCCAATTTTCGACGCTGATACGTGAACGACAAAGAATATTAACATGACATAATCAACAATTAATTAATTAATTAATTTAAGCATGCATATAATTAATTAATTAACACATTATTAATAATTTAATTATAAAATAAACTAATCTCACATATATGCATCATAATCAACTAACAATAAATTAACTAACTAACACAATTTATATAATAAAAATAACTACAAAAAATTAGAACCCTAATTTTTTAGAGAGATCAAACTTAAATTAAGTGAGAGTGATTCAAATATAAAGAAAAATAAAGAGTTATGGTTTAATAAAAGAGGGAATAAAAGTTACCTTGTAAAAAAATTGAGTTTTGTTTGATGATTTGCATGAAACTTTTGAGAAAAAACTGCAGAGAAGAGAAAGAGGAGAAAGAGAATAGGAGCAAAAAGAATGGGGAGTGTCGGTGATGTGGTTATAACAACCCTTTAGCGTCGAATTAAATATTTTGATACTAATAGTACTCCTTTAGTGTCGAAAATTTTAATTCGACGCTAAAGGGTAAAGGGGAGTGTCGGTGGATTTGGGTTATAACAACCCTTTAGCATCTAATTAAATATTTTGATGCTAATAGTTAGCATCGAAACATTTAATTCGACGCTACAGTGTAAGAAATTTAGCGACAAAAAATATATCGATACAAAAGGGCGTGACTTTTGGTATCAAATTAAATGTTTCGACGCTATAGATACATTTTTTGCGTCGAAATACTTTTTGATGCTATAAATATATTCCTTTAGCATCGAATATTAGTTTTCGACGTTAAAATGTCTCTTTAGCGTCGGAACATCATTCGACGCTAAAAGTTTGGACGCTAAAAGTAACTTTTCTTGTAATGTTTAATTATAAAATTGTTAGTAGAAAAAACCGCCTTATGACGAACGAGCATATGAAGGACGAAAAGGAAAGACTTATATTGCCCTTGAACAAGCGAGTCTGTGAAGGACGAAAAGAAATGAAATAAGAACGAAGAAGCGAAGGCACAATCTCCTGGACGATTACCATAAGACAAGGTACTTTACAATTGATCTCACGACCTAGCGGTTAGGCAGTAATCCCCACGATCTAAGTGCACAACTCAGCAGTTAAACGCACGATTTAGCAGTTACGTACACGACCTAGCGGTTACGTGCAAGCGTGAAACATGGAAGTCCTTGAACCAAGGAAGGCAAAACTGCTCAAGCGGTTGGCGAGACTCTTCACTACAAAAGGTCCAGGTGTTGAAAGGCAAAAAATAAAAGAGAGAAAAATTGAAGACTCATAACGAGCAATTATTTTAATTTCCTAACTTTGTAATTTGTAGAATCATAATTTGTGTGCTTGTGTCCCTTGGAGGCGTTTTCGTTGAATCAAACACCTATTGCTGGGACTTTGTCTTAGAAGGTTTGGACATTGCACGCGTATTGACGAAAAATTGTGCAAACAAAAATATCGTATCATTAATTAACATTAAAATTCGCCAACTTCAGGAATGTAACGGGTAATTAAAAATAAACAAAGTACCCAAATTAAATCATATTTAAGGACCTCATTGTCATCCTTCCTCTTATATATATACATGAAGGCAAGAGATTGTTTATTTGAAATATTAATCGGAAACGGCAAAAGTATATAGAAGAAGAAAATGGGAAAGAGCAAGGTGCTTGTTGTGGGAGGGACAGGTTATATTGGAAGGAGGATAGTTAAGGCAAGCTTAGCTCAAGGCCATGAAACTTATGTCCTTCAAAGGCCTGAAATTGGCCTTGATATTGACAAATTACAAATTCTCTTATCATATAAGAAGCAAGGGGCTCGATTGATTGAGGCTTCATTTTCTGATCACCATAGCCTTGTTGAAGCTGTCAAACAAGTTGATGTTGTCATTTGCACCATGTCTGGGGTTCATTTTAGGAGTCATAACATTTTGATGCAGCTCAAGCTTGTTGAGGCCATCAAAGAAGCTGGAAATGTTAAGGTATATACCCTATTTCTTTATTATCTTTATTTTTTTAGCTTCATCCGAGACGGCGAGGGCATGTCACTGCTCTGATTCACACAGAATTTTTATCTATTTATATACCCTATTCTATCTTATAGTATAGCATAAATTGGGAGATTCAATTTGTGCCTACTATCAATTTTCTGGATATATAAAAAAAAATAATAATAAATTGATAACAGATTCGTTCGTTGATTATTAATAAAGTAAATATATATTTATTAGTGAGCATGGGCAACATTTAGGAATGAACTGTTCATGGCCAAACCTAATATTAATCCCACAATTTTTTATGTTTTTCAAAAAAAAAAAAAAAAAAAAAAAAAAAACTGCCGGCAAATTAATATTACATGAAAAAAATAAAATTTAGTTACTCCTATGATGAAATCCTAACTCCACCCTCTCTGGTGAGAGATGAAATTCTTTCAAATTTGGTGGTTACCAGAGAGGAAATTAAACATGGTGCTATTATATTTTTCTTCTCTTTTAGTTTATTATTCATGATTTTCTTGCTCTTTTGTGCTGTGAAATCTCCAATGAGTATAGGGGCCTCGGGAAAAAAATATCATTTTATCTAGAGAAAAAAAAATATATTATTAAGTATTACGAACTCAAATTTCATCTATAATACCATGTGATCAGGAGGTGGTATATCATGTGACGGGTGTATATGTCATCTCTCTCACAATAGACGGGCCCCACACCACCTGCTGTGAGAGAGATGGCATATACACCCGACACATAATATAATTTTCGTGTGATCAGGGCTTAGATTTTGTGTACTATTCTAATAGATTTTAGGGTACGTTTTTCCTGAGTTGACTAGTTAGGTGAGATTAGAAAAAAACAATTACTTTAATTATGACTATGGAAAATGATATTTAGCTCCTTATTATTTTTAATATTTATCAACTAGTCATCTCTGAAGTTAAAATGTACTACAATAGAAAAACATATTTTATGTATTCTTTTATATCCCCACTGTATGTATAATATGATGGATTATAGATAAGAATGGTTTTTTTTTTTTTTTATCCTCAATGGGTGTGGTGTGATGGCAAATGGCTTAAAATTTAGTTGTCAGATTTTGGATTTGAGCCAGTGGGTGCAGTTCTTATAAGAATCTGTGACAGTCGGAAGTTTTACTACTCCGCTTAAGCTCGGGTCAGATGGTTTGTCGGTAAAATTTTCAACGTTTTCAAAAAAATATTTTTTTTATTTTTAATGTTAAGAAGTCAAAATGATTCTTCAGTAGTAAAGATCATATATTAAAATTATAATCTTAGGGATGTAACCAATAATTAAAAATAAATTATTAAACTATATATATGGTAAATAATAAATAGATTGACATAATCGACGTAATAAAAAGACAAATAAGTTAGTGATTAGCAAAGAAAGATAGAAAAGAAATTTCAATCTCAAAGTCAAAGAAATCAATTCGAATAAAACTTAAATGTGTCCAAATTCAGAAATTAGGAAAATTCAGGGCATTAAAAATCAACATTAGACCCGTAGCAAATTGAAATGAGTTATAGTCAAGATGAGTAGGTGAAATATCATAAATTAAGGAGTTGCAGTTGATGTGATAATAGATTATCACATTACTTGGGATTTAAATGTCAAATTCAAATGTTAAGATTGCCCTTTTTATCTAAAAAGATAATGAGGTGGAAAATATTTTCTTATTTTTAGGTGATTAAGTTTATTAAAATATTTAAAAAAATCAATTCGATTATTTCTTCGGAGTAAAATTTACTCTTTACTTTGGGACAAAAGGAGAATTTAAAATCTAAAGAGCCCAAATGTCAAAAGATCAAACTTTTTTAGACTAGTCTATAACAACAATAATAACAGCACATTAGTTAATTAAAATAAGTGTTTAAATTTATTAGGTCAAATTATTAAAAATTCATTTTGAAAATTGAAATTAAAATATTTATGTATATATTTTTTTAATTTGGATTCGGTGTTGAGCTGAATTTTGTACTGAGTTTTTTTATATAAATTATGATTCGTAGTTATTAAATAATATTTAAATGTAACTAAATTTTAACCGTACATTACTATTAAAAAAAAAACATGTGTTTAGTATAGCTCATATCCAAATTCATTTTTTGGACTAGCTTTGTCAAGCCATCTATTTTTTTTAATGAGTAGATGTTAGGGAAAATGTGTGAAATCCTTTGATATTTGATAAAACTAAACGAAATTTCCATTATATTTTAAAATTAAACGAAACCTCTCAGAATTCATACTTAAAAATCTCGAATTGTAGAGTAAAAAATTCGAAATTTGGAATGATTTTTCTTCCTGATTCAAAAAACCGACCGAGGTTCATGATGATTTTTTCAATATAAATTACAATAGGGACGAAACGAGACTGGTTCGGGATCAAATATCTTGATTGTCATCCCTATCTCATCTCATGTTTTATAACAAGAACCAAAATATTTTGCTTAATTTCACCAAAGGCAGGTTTCACTATTCTTCCCGAAGATTTTATAATTAAAAAAAAATCAAATTTTAATAGATTTCATGTGTCCAAAGAGTTGTTAGGGGATCGTGGGCTGAAGCTGGCACGCAAGTAAAGTGAAATTGAGAATAATTGTTAGTTCAGGAGGCGTTGCCTACCATATAACAAATAATTAGAGAGTTAGCCTATCATATAACAATACAATAATAATTAGGAGGCTTAGCCTACCATAAATATTATCAATAAAATAAAGTAATGAGACGCAAATTTAACGTGGTAAAACCCTCAATGTGAGGGAAACATCCACGGGCAAAAGTAGAAGGATTTCACTATGGTGGAAAGAATTTTACAATCTCTCTCTAAACTCAAGGAGTGAACAATCTCACACTCTCTTAGAATAGGAGAACAACTCTCTCACAAACTCTTAAGAAGAAACTATATTTTCTCTCTTAGAATACAGAGGATTTGGTTGAGAATGGGATGAAGAAAATAATGAAATGAAGCCTCTATTTATAGGCATGAGATTCACTGTGTAAATAGTGAATTCTAATTTTTTCTTTTATTTTCTTTTTAAGCATGTGGGACCCACCCCATATTTTTAATTTATTTATTTTGTTCCATCATGCTTTCGGTGCAATCACCTTGACTTTTAACAATTCTCCCACTTGGAAACTTGATTGAGAACCAATCAGTTTTCACACCAACCATTCTACTTTGCCGTCTTCAAGCTGCTTACGTTTCTGCTAAGCCATAAGAGGATCTACACCATACAAACTTATCTGTATTGATAGGCTTTGTCATTATGTCTGCAAGGTTCTCATTGGTGTGTACCTTCAACAAGTTCACACTGCTTTCTTCCACTACTTCACGAACATAGTGGTATTGTACCCTTATATGCTTCGTTCTTGAATGAAAGATTGGATTCTTTGCAATATACAAAGCACTCTGACTGTCACAAAATAAATGAATCTTCTCTTTTTTGTGCCTGAGCTCCTCCAATAACCTTTGGAACCAAATAGCTTCATTGCAAGCTTGTGTAGCTGCCATGTATTCAGCTTCTGTTGTAGACAAAGCCACAACACTCTGTAACTTGGATACCCAGCTCACTGCTCCTCCTGCAAGTACAAACACATAACATGTGGTGGATTTTTTTTTTGTCAATATCTCTTGTAAAATATGAATCCACGTAGCCTTTGACAATTAAGTCTGATCCTCCATAACATAATGCAGCATCTGAGGTTCCCTTGATATATCTAAGGATCCTCTTAATAGAATTCCAATGCTCTCTACTAGGATTCGCCATAAAACGACTAACCGCTCCCACTGCTTGTGCAATGTCTGGTCTTGTACAAATCATAGTGTACATTAAGCTTCACAATGCTGATGCATATGGTACTTGAGACATCTTTTTCCTCTCAGCTTCATTGTTAGGACACATAAAAGAGGATAACTTGAAATTAACAAGAATTGAGGTAGAAATTGGCTTACAATCTTCCATGTCGAACCGCCGCAAGATTTTCTTTAAGTAATTTTTCTGAGAAAGCCAAATCTTCCTGTTATTTCTGTCTCGGTGTATTTGCATCCCTAAAATCTTATTTGCTGGTCCCAGATCCTTCATATCAAACTCTCTAGCTAATTGTGCCTTTAATTCTTGGACTCGATCTTTGTTAGGGCCTACTACTAACATGTCATCCACATACAACGGTAAAATAATAAAGTCATTATTTCCAAACCTCTTGTAATATGTACAATGGTCTGAACTGAGTCTGTTGTACCCAAGACAAGTTATGAAGGAATCAAATCTCTTATACCAACATATCGGCGCCTGTTTGAGACCATATAGAGATTTTTTCAAACACATAGCCAAGACTACTCTGACTGATGTAAGTCGAACCACCGGAGAAAATATCTCGTTGAAATCAATCTCTTCTTTCTAAGCATATCCTTTCACCACCAGTCGTGCACGATATCGCTCCACTTGATCATTGATATCTCGCTTGATCTTGTAGACCCATTTATTACCAATGACTTTTCTTCCACGTGATAATAGTACTAGATCCCTTGTATTGTTTATGTGCAAAGCTTTTATTTCTTCTTGCATTGCTGTCATCCACAAAGGTGCATTTACATCTTTTGTAGCTTCATGGAAAGTGAATGGCTTTCCATCCTATGTTAGAAGACAGTATGCAATGTTACTCTCTGTAATATACTCTGAGTGCCAACTTGGAGGTCTTCTCTCTCGAGTTGATCGACGGACTTCAGAAGCTTCAAACTCTAATGGTTCTTGTACCTCGTGCTCTGGTGCTGCTTCAGAAGAATCGGAATTTTCTTGTTCTGGATTATTTTCCACCAGTACTGTTGTAGTCTCTATACATTTCTTTGAAATGCTATCATTTCCTTCTTTCTACAGTTAATCTTATGTAAATATCACATCTATGCTGATGATGATCTTGTGGGTAGTGGGATCCCACAAGCGATACCTCTTTACTCCATCAGTATAACCCAAGAAAATATATTTTCTAGATTTTGGATCTAACTTTGTTCTTTCTTGAGCGTTGTACATCACGTACACATGACAACCAAAAATGTGAAGAGATGAGTAATCAGTTGGCTTTCCGCTCCATATCTCCATCGGTGTCTTCAAATCATTGGTTGTTGATGGAGATCTATTTATAACATAACGTGTTATATGAACTGCTTCTGCCCAAAAATACTTTGGTAGACTAGTTGTTCTGAGCATAGCTCTTACTCGTTCCACCAGTGTTCTATTCATCCTTTCTACCACCCCATTTTGTTGAGGAGTGTAAGGTGTAGTAGTCTTCCTTTTGATGCTTTCTTGCTGACAATATGCATCAAAATTCTTACTGCAATATTCTCATCCATTATCTGTCCTTAAACATTTGATTCTCCTTCCAGTTTCAACTTCAATTTGTGCTTTGGAGTTTCTGAAAACTGGCATCACATCTGACTTATTTTTGATCGGGTACACCCAACATCTTCTAGAAAAGTCGTCAATAAATGATACAAAATAATTGTCTTTCCCCAGAGATTGAACCGGTGCTTCTTAAACATCAGAGTGAATCAACTCTAAAATGGTTTTACTCTGGGGACTTGACTTGCTGAATTTTAATTTGTATTGCTTACTTGTAACACAATGCTCACAAAATGATAGACTAACTGCTTTCAAGCCTGAGAGTAGCTTTTGATTGACGAGAATCTCAATTCCCTGTTCTGACATGTGGCACATTTTTTGGTGCCACAACATAGAAGCTTCCTCTTCATAATCCAGTGATACCACTGCTGCAGTTGCTTCCTAAATCGAGTCTCCCAAGAGCATATACAAGTTTGCTAAGATCTTTTCAGCTTTCAAGACAGTAAGTGCTCCTTTCACTATTTTTAATACCCCATTTTCAATAACGGTCTTGTATCCGAGGTCATCTAACTGTCCAACTGACAGAAGATTTTTCTTCATTCCCACAACATGACGAACTTCTTGTACAGTGTGAATAGTACCATTGTACATCTTTATTTTGATGGCTCTAATCCCAATAATTTTCAAGGCATGATCATTGCCTAGAAAAACCAATCCTCCAAAGAAAGGTTCATAATGACAGAACCATTCTCTCCTAGAGGCCATGTGCTATGTTGATGCAGAATCAACTAACCATGCATCACTTAGTTATTTTCTGCTATCATTGGACATCATTACTACTTCACTATAAAGTGCACCACCTTCTTCAGAAGTACTTGCAACATATCCCTGAGATTTTATTACAACATGAGCTTTTTCTCCACCATTCTTCAGATTCCAACAATATTTCTTGACGTGCCCTTTCTTGCCACAGTTGTAGCATTTAATATTCTTCTTACTTTTGATTTCGATCTGCCATGGTTTTGACTCCCACTTGAGCCATGTTCTGTTGATCTCCCTCTTGTCATCGTCAATGCTTCCACTTGTTGCGAACTGGATGATCTGTCTTCTTTGTTTTTGCGCCTAGACTCTTCTTCAGAGCAGCAGTTGTAACTTCGTCAAAGACTAGATTACCAGTGACAACATTACTTGTCAAGTTGACGATAAGTTGATCATACGAATCAGACAGACTTTGAAGTAGAATCTCTGCACGTTCATTTGTTGATATACTATAATCCAACACAGTGAGTTGGGAAAATAGTGTATTCAAGTTATTGATGTGATCTGTCATGGATGTGGACTCATCAATTCGAAGAGTGTTAAAGTCTCATTTTCAAGAAGATCTTGTTATGTAGTGACTTGACCTCGTACAATTTGGTAAGTGCATCCCAAATCTTTTTGCAGTCATCTTCTCTGCAACACTGGATAACACAGAATCTGCTAAGGCTAGATGCAAATTGCCTATAGCGTTGTCATCCATATCCTTCCATTTTTCATCAGTCATTCCACCTGGTCTCTCACCAATTGCCGCCAAACAATTGTCTTTTCTCAAGATTACTTTTATTTTAAGTTTCCATAGAGAAAATTTTCTCCCTTTGACTTCTCAATTTCGAACTTTCCTGCCATGTTTCTGATGACGATCAACTTCTCACTTGAACCGGCTTTTTACTATTTTACCGTGAATAGTACCGTATATTTGAATAGTATCGTATATGTGAATAATACCATATATGTTAATAGTATTATATCGTATGTGTGAATAGTCTTTGTGAACAGTAACCCTGAACCTGAAGCTCTGATACCACTGTTAGGGGATCGTGGGTTGAAGCTGGCACGCAAGTAAAGTGAAATTGAGAATAATTGTTAGTTCATGAGGCATTGCCTACCATATAACAAATAATTAGGAGGCTTAGCCTACCATATAACAATACAATAATAATTAGGATGCTTAGCCTACCATAAATATTATCAATAAAATAAAGTAATGAGATGCAGATTAACGTGGTAAAACCCTCAATGTGAGGGAAACATCCACGGGAAAAAATAGAAAGATTTTACTATGGTGGAAAGAATTTTACAACCTCTCTCTAAACTCAATGAGTGAACAATCACACACTCTCTTAGAATATGAGAACAACTCTCTCACAAACTCTTAAGAATAAACTATATTTTCTCTCTTAGTGGGGTGTATTCAATTGAGATTTTAAAAGACTATTATGAATAAATAAGTCCTGTAGATTTTAAAAGACATTTAAAGAATGTTGATGACTTGCAGATTTTATTAGATTTCTTTTAATCAAGATTTTTTTACATATTAGATTTTAAAAGACTTATTTCATAAGAATTTGTAAGATTTGAAAAGACCATTATATTTTTTTTCCTTTTTTATAACCGATATTATATGGAACATAACCATAAATAAAAAAAGTTAATGAAAGTCAATTGGTTCAAAATGTCCGAATGTCATTTCTCTGACCTAGGAATATTTTATGAGTTTCTATGACAAAATGTCATTTCTATAACTTAGTAAGAAAAGATAACACTTCGGCATCAATGATCTTAATAATTGATAAATAATTTTCCTTAAATTTGGGTTTTTTTAAAAAAAATAAAATACAAGTAAAAAATTAGCGAGAAAATGAGGAAAAAAATCATTGTTGTGTTAAATTCATTTTGTACATTATTATCTATCCGAATGAAGAAGTTATGTTGGCCTCAAAGAAAATCTAGGAAATTATCTTTAAATGTGATAGAATTTTCCTCCTCGAAAATGAAATTCATTAAGAAAAATAGTTGGAGAAATGACATTATCAGTTGCATTTAAAAGAAAGTCATATTGTTTTATTTGAAAGAAAAAAAGAAGAAATTACTAATAAGCAAGTAATTTGTTCACGAAGAACTAATATGTATGTTCATCTTCTATTTTCTAACTAACATGTATGTTTGATAAGTGCATGAAAATGTACTTTGAAACAATCACTTATCTAGGCTTATTGTTAAGTATTTAGTTATATTTTTATATTTATCACATAATTTTGATTGTTATATTAATTTAGAAATATTTATTATTTACACTAATTTAGTTGTGATTTTTTATTTGTAAGAATATTAATACATGGATCCTGGAATAATTGTAAGTGTTTAGGGATGCATAAGACGCAATGTTCATCTTCTATTTTCTAACACTCAAACAAATTTTATGTAAAAAATCTCATGGGTTATGGTGGGATTTTTACAGAGTTTGATATTTATAATTTTCACTAAAAAGTCCCACAGAATCACACATATAAAAGAATCCTTCAAAATAATTATGTTTTTCAATACCATAAGACTTTCTATTACTTGTTTAAAATCTTGATTGAATATCACTAGATTTGGATGCACTCTTTAAAAAATCATAATAGTCTTGATGGAATACCACAAGACTTTTTAGATTATTTAAAAATCTTAATTGAATACCACAAGACTTATTTAACCCAAAAAGTCTTTTAAAATCTTAATTGAATACACCCCCTTTAGAATACAGATGATTTGGTTGTGAATGAGATGATGAAAATAATGAAATGAAACTTCTATTTATAGGCATGAGATTCACTGTACAAATAGTGAATTCTAATTTTTTATTATTTTCTTTTTAAACATGTGGGACCCACCCCAAATTTTTAATTTATTTATTTTGTTCCATCATGCTTTCGGTGCATGATTGCCTTGATTTTTAACAAGAGTAAGGATGAATATTTTTTTCATATAAATAAATTATAAAAACACAAACAAAAAAAATCCTAATTGAAATTATATTGTATGAATGTATGTAGCGTTTCTTGCCATCAGAATTCGGTATAGATCCATCAAGAATGGAAAATGCACTTGAACCTGGAAGAGTTACATTTGATGAGAAAATGGTTGTTAGAAGGGCAATACAAGACGCTGAAATCCCCATAACTTATGTCTCTGCAAACTGCTTCGCCGGTTATTTCGTCGGTAACCTTTCTCAGATGGGCACTCTCGTCCCTCCGAAAGATAAAGTATACATATACGGAGATGATAATGTTAAAGGTACGTTCTGTTTGGTTCACATGATAAGTTAGTTTGATAAATTTCAAGGACTCGAACTCATAATCTCAAGTTTACATTGAGGACATGAGATCGTTGAATTACTAATTCTAGTGGCAACTGACAATTATTTTATGCAGTGGTATATATGGACGAAGATGATATCGCCACGTATACCATTAAGACAATAGACGATCCTCGAACATTGAACAAAACGGTGTATTTGAGGCCACCGGAAAATATTCTGACTCAAAGACAATTGGTTGAAATTTGGGAGAAGTTATCGGGGAAGCAACTAGAGAAAGTTCACATTTCTAATGAACAATTCCTAGCCTCCATGAAAGGTAAATACAACCTGCTCAAATTATCCCTAGAGTTTTATGTAATTATTTATCTAGTCTGTATATTTTAAAATTTTATCAAAAACGTCCTTTTTGGATTTTTATTTATGATAA
>SKCR01023336.1:0-49067 GCA_019454045.1 Zanthoxylum bungeanum | reverse complement strand
TGATTTATATCATGTATCATGCATCTCACAATGTAATAGTCGTCGAGATCACCGGGTGTTACAGTTAAGGGTTATTTTTGGGATGTTTTAGTGAGGAAAAATAGACCAAACTGCTTCCCATGTACACACGAAACATGGACGGTTTTTGTGTGTGGTGTGCACGCGTTCGATTTGAAAAACAATCCAGATTTTTCTTATGGATCCGCGACTATTCAGGGGCTACTAAAATCATTAAAAATAGTAGCAAAATAAGGCAAAAAGAGTGTGGGAGAAATGGCAATAAGGAGGGAAGGGCAGAAAATTATTTCCAAGTCGATCCTAGTGCCTAACACATTTATGCTGCACCGGAATTCGTTTCCTATAATTAGCATCAAGAGCGAGGTTGAAAAGTATTCTTAACTTCTCTTTTATTTTAATTATGAGATGATTATTGTTTGTTTATTTTTTATGTATGAGATACATGAAAATAAAATTCTTATATGTCATATGAGTGGGCATAAAAATAAATTATTTTATGTGTTTAATAAATTATTTTTAATTTATTTAAAAAAATATATGCTGGTCATAAATTTTTTCAGCTCTTATTTTTATTTTATTTATTTTGAGGATGTAACGTCATGAGGCCATTTTGCAAATGTTGTAAAAATTATTCCTTTATGTAATTTTCAAGTTGTATTCATTTTTAATGTAAATGGTAGAATTGTTTCCATCAACATCGTAAGGAGTTACATTATACAAGCCATTCAATGGAGCAAGAGTTGAAGACTAATGGATGCCTTAGTGATTTATGTACTAATTATATTAGTGTAGAAAATTAAGAGTCTGGTCAATGCATTAGTTTTATTATATGTATGTTTTAATTCAAATTGTTTGAATAACATGTCATATAGCATAGGGTGCGCACTCATGCATTATAACATACCATGACATTAGATGCATGTTTAATTAATCATAGCATAAACGTTATGCATAAATTTAAATAGTTTAATATCTAGATTAACACGTGCATATATTAAATTAAATAGTTTAATTTATATAAGTTTGAAATTTGAAAATTCAGAAAAAGATGATTAATATGGGACTAGTTATTTAATTTTGTATATAGAATAGAAACCCGGATATAAATTCCATAGCCGATTCTGAATGGACGGTAGTGTGGTATGTACTCAGTATACAACTCCACATACCAAATACAAATAACATAAATCACATATACCCAATTATAATTTTAAATAAAAAATTTAAATGTTAAAATTGAAATAGGTCACTAGAGATCACTTAATTAAATTAGTTTAATTAAGTTATATATTAGTTTCGACTAATAAGAATTAGTGAACAAAAATTTAAGTGTTAAAGTTTGGAGATATCACTAATAATTAATTAGCATTAATTAGGTTATGTGTTTATCCGTGCATAATCTAAACAAATTAGATACTAGTGTAATATAAATCTTAAACTGTAAAATAGTCAATGAGAGAGGGATATGTGATAATATATCCTGCGATCTCCGTTGTTAGTCCAGAAAAGTGATATTCAAAAGACGCCTCGAGACGAATTTATTTTCGTCTCATACGGATGGTGTACATTTTATGTCAATATCAAGTTTGTATTCTGAGAGGAGATGAACTCTAGATGTATCTGGTGAACTGACCTACCATATGGTGTCACTTCAGTAATTAAGTCTAAGAGTTCTGAAACAACGAGTTACACTCACAAAGGAATGATTAAATGTTAATCAAAATTTATTTATCAAATCAAACAATGGTTGTTTAATATAGGAAAAAGAGTTATTCCCACATATATTAATCAATTGAAATTGTCTCGATCTATCATGCAAATACTTGACATACCCCTCGACGGCACTTATTAGTGGAATGATAGATTTTTATGGCATAGTAATTATTTTTAAGTTTCTGATTCATTATACATGGTACATGTATCATGTTTGATTTAATGCCTAAATATTTTTGATGATTTTAATAAGCGATGAATAAATGTTACAATGCATACTTGTTTTATTTTCAACTATGGTTTCTCCAATCATTTTAATTCCCTCAAAGGACAAATTAACGGGAGAAAACAATGTTCAATAGAAAAGTAACATAAATGTTATTTAGGTCTCTGAAGACCTTAAGTTTATCCTGACGAAGGAATGTCCTCTCGAGTCGGCCAAAAATTCTTGCCAAGTTGTATGCGATGCCTACCAAAAATGGGTTGCGGCCAATAAGAAAGCTCGCTGCTATATGCTAGCAGGGATGTCTGATGTTCTTGCTACAAAGCATCAACCAATGGCTACAACATCTTTGATGATGGAGTCATTGCAGGGCATGTTCGGCCAGCCTTTAAAGTGGAAATGTCCTTTGACTTGAGATACCACCATGGATGTATAAGTGATCTTTCACACTTTGACAACAGCCACACTACCAATGAATCTATACCATACCTCTGCCTTTTCGTTGGGTATGGACCGATGCTCATGACATCCTGTGATGTTTTCAAAGAGCATCTGTTAGTCCATTCTGTAGATTAGGCATCCAATTCTTGATATTTAAATATCTTATTAGATTTCATTCTGAAAACGAGTTCAAATGTTGATTGAGAGGTCACAAATATTTTACGACATATATATGAATTGTACACTACGAATATTTGACGTTATCATAATATCTCGGGTACAATTTAGATAGCCTATGACAGATGGACTATACGGTATGTCTATATCTCAGCTTGTATGGTTCAATGTAGTTATCTGTTGTCATTATAATTTTTAAGTGTGCGAATTGTAGACATGGAATGTGTTTCTTGACAGATATATTTGAACCTAGAGAGTCTCACAAATAAAGTATATTTATAGAGTATTAGGGCAAGTAATTACGAATAATTTGGATTATTCATAACATTACACATGTCAAGGTATTTTTATATAGAATGTTTTTATGTATATGATATATAATTTAATTAGATACACATTGGGACCAATTGAATTTTGACACATGTTAATTAATAATTATTTAATTAATTAAAAGTTGATTAATTAATAATTATTTATTATAAAATACTCTTGGAATATTTTAAGCTTAATCTTTGCTAAATAGTAACCGTATATTTCTACTATATTTGTCATCAGTTTTGTCCATGCATTTGATTTATCAAAATAACTAAAATACCTCTCCCTTATATAGAAAAAATTTCAGCCATATGGTTTATTTTTTATGGCTTGAAATTTTGAAAATGGTTTTGTTCTAGAGAGAAAGAGCAAAAGTATGACTTTATTAGGGTTTAATCAATTCACCAATGTTAGAACAATTAGAAGCAAGCAAAGTTTTAATTGGAGAAATTAAGAAACTCTTATAGGAACCCTTTGAAGCATGGGTAAATTTAATTTGACTAATTAGTGTAGTTAGATCAAATTATAGAGTAAGACACAAAATTGATATTCTAGAGTTGCATAAGCCACTCCTTGGTGACCTAAAATTGTTCTTGAGTTACTTTATGGTGGTTGACTCTCAATTGCTAATTACGGACTTCGATTTGCATGATTTTGAATTAATTAGGAGATTAATTAGAATAATTACGTAATTAATTCAGTTATAGCTAATTTTTGAAATTAAGATGTTGTGGATGAAATTGTATGTGCAATAATGTGTAGGAAAAATCCATAGAATCTTCATAATTGTTCCGAAATGTAATATCCATAATTTTTGGAATGTGTCCAGAAGGTTCCCAAATCGCAGTTAAGGTCTCGAAATGAGACGATGTTGGAGAAATAGAGTTTAAGTGTTGAAAAATATGTCGGAATATTTTAAAGTGGAATTTCATTACATTAGAAATCGTGAAATTCCAAAAAACCGATTACGCGATTTATACATATTATTCTATATGGAGAAAGTTTGTTGTTTCACCTATACAAATAGAAAAAACATGTAATTGAGGTGATTATTAAACTGTTAGACTCTTTTTTGCTAGATGAATAACTTTCGAGTTGAACACTTTTCGAAATTTACAGCAGAATGGCCTAAAAATGTAAATTTCCAAGATAATATAGTGTTAGGGGCCTATCTATAATTTCACGGGGGTTGCTTTGTATTTTTTAAAAATATTATTACAAATACCTAGAACTTCTCAGAAATAACAAAATGGATAAAAGTTGTCAAAATCCACAACTCGACACCATCAATGCACGAGAGAAAAAGGTGGCCAGCGCCACCGTGATCCGGCCACCACCAGCCAGTGCGACAGCACCATTAGGTGTGCCCTGCCAGTGTGGTTCATTTGGTGGCGGACGGAAGGCCTATATTACAAAAAATGGTGAGAAAATATGAGAAATCATCATGACATCCATTATTGGCTCATCATTTTGATCCACGTGTCGAGCTACCCACCAAATCAAAGCTCGTAGAGTATACTATTAATGTTTGATGTTTGATATATGGCTGAGACTTTGATGTGATATGTTTCAGAAACTCACCTTAGCATGTATTGAATATTGTCAGTTGTGATTCAGATTTAAAGTTTAATACGTTTTCAGGCAAAGCCAAATTTTTATGTATGATTTTTAGAAACATTTCCATAAATACTTCCAAATAGATTTTAATTCTTTTTTTAGGGCGAAACTGTTTGATCTGCATGTGGATCAAGTTATATGAGATATGCTGATATGTTTGATGATATGTATGAGCATTTTGCATTATGAATGTGCATATGGATGTGTTTGTTGAAATGGAGCACGAGCCCACTTTGTGCGCACTGGATTACTAGAATGTCATCATCTTGTGGTTGACCATGGTTGATTGTGCTAACTTATATATGGATGGTGGAATTACATTGTATTACATCGTATAATAAAATATACATGTTCATATGGTTGCCGGTATATGCATTTGCATTTATGCATACCAAAGAGAGACCCTATGTACATTGACAAATACAAATTTAGGGCTAGAGGACGGCGATACGTAATGCCTTTAGACTTAAGATCCAGATTCGGGACTAGGAGGACAGTGATACGTAACGCCCTTGGATCACAGCTTCAATGTCATAGGGGACGGCGATACATAACTCCCATAAACATCAGAATTTTACCGAGGTTTTTCTGACAGGTTCTTAAGGGGACGGTCATACGCAACACTCTTATTCACCAAGTTTTTATAGCAGTTTTTAATGTTTTCAGATAATGAAGATTTTTAAATATTTATAATGATTTATTTTCAAAAATAAAGTAGCAATTTTCATAAAGTTTTATACGATTTCTAACTACAATGATCCAAAGGTTTAAATAGAGTTTATAGTTTTCCAGATTTAACCATTTACACAGAGTTTTATAGTTATTACAGAGCACGCAAGTCTCTGATTTCATGATGACGATGTTTTTGTATTCGATTTCACTAGCTATGGATCTTATCGATTTAACGAGTTTTGATGATATTTTCTTTATAAATGCTAGGTTTTATAAGGGAATTCCTTTCCGACAGATTATGGAGTTGAAATTATGTACATTGGATTTTGTCACGATTTGGTTTTATATACCACTACAAAGATTTCGAATTCAGTTTTGCTCACAGCGGATTTTGATATTTTATAACTGATCAGATTTCTTGATTTATAGAAACCATCTAGTTTTCAAAGTTTGTTTTAAAATTTTATGATTTTCAGATACAGAGGTTCCAGCTTTTACATACACCTTGCCCAACCGTGCCAGGCACGGTGGTCCTCTCATATTGATAAGGCCCAAGATATATATCATGTACAGTTAGTCCCCCTATCCTATGGAGGCATCTTCCCAGATATGGAATTTTCTAGATTTAGTACATGTATATTATGGTTATGGATATGGATGATGTATATGAATGTGGATGATGCATGGACATAGTTTCAAGTATTTCAGATTTCAGTTTCAATTTTCGAAGACAATATATGGATTTCAGAAATTTTTGTTTTCAGATTCAATGACATGATTAGTATGTCTATGTATAAGTTTGATTATGTTTAGTTTTTACTTGGTGAGTTAATGATTGTATGATATGAGATACGTGCTTCATATGGTATTGTATGTCGAGATGTGTCACCGATTTAAGATTAATAGTAAGGGATAAGTGTTGGATATTTATCACTTTTAGAATATAGTTTATGGGGATTCCAATGGATGGAATCGGGAGTTGTATCTTGTATTGCCACCAAGATTAGTAGTTTAGTAAATTAACTTGCATGTGTGAGAAGGTTAGTTGACGTGTGTGCATTCATTTTATAAGTAGTGGTTAGGAATTCTGCTCGGATGGCATTCATTCATACCTATTCTTAATTATATAGTGAGTTCTGTACTAGCATTATATGCATAAACCAGTACATAAGTCAGTACGTCATGAGTCGCTTAATGTCTAAAATATGGTTTTGAAGCTAGCGCATACATTCATACTTACCTTGAGGATCCCAGAAGGTAAATCTATAAAGATGTTTTATAGAACAGAGTGAGTTACTAGAATCATCTATATAAATACATACATATGTTAGGGTTGGTGCTCCGAGTGCCAATTTTATTATGTATTTCCCTGTAAATACTAATGTAACATTTTATTATGAATAAAAAAATAGTTTCTATTATATATCATCATCTTTTATATGTTAAAGATGTAACCGACCTTAGAATGATTAGTTATGATATTGTTGCAAAAGTGTCGTAACTGACATTGAGTTGTATCATGACATTGTCATTCTTAGACAGTTCCTGGTCAAGGTTTACACTACTTGGTCAATGAAGTAAACCCGTTGAGACCGGTACATGTCGTATATTAGTGTAACATCCCGGGTTATTTTAGCGAGATCGCGTGAATTTTTTTTTCGCTTGTGAGGTCGCGTCCAAACGCGAGGTTAATTTAATTATAAAATGGGAGCATTTTCATGAAATTATTTGTAATTTTATATTGGATTAAATGAGAAGGGTGAAATTATAATTACTATATCAGTAAAAATAAATAAATAAATAAACCTAGATATTTTTTTTATTCACACCCTAGAAACTTCTAGCACACACTTCCCTAATATCTACACACACGTGACACACACACCCAAGGAATTAGCATAACACACACACGGTCACATATACAGGAACACACACAGAAACGCAGAAGGCACAAAAAAAGGGAGAAGTCGAGAAAGAAGACCGATGGGGAGAGAGAGAAGAAGAAGAAACACCCTTCAAGCTTGAAATACTCCATTAGCTTGCCATTTTCATCATTATCTGGTAAGGAATGCAAAGGAAATGAAAACCCCAAATCTCCATCTTGACCGAAACCAGTAGCTGATTTGGGGGTTTTGGATTTCCAATTTTTTTAAAGGTTACGAGTCTCATTTAGCGCTGCTTTTTTTTTGGGATTATTAACTTGATTATTACAACTTATAAAAAAAATGAGTGTGGTGACGAATGAAGATGATATGGATGAAATTGATTTTATAGTGTGAGAAGTGACCCACCACTTATAGTATTAGTATTTCTATTAAATCATTTATATTATTTGATCTTGAATTAATTATATTATTATTTTTAACTACTGTTGTTTATGTTATTCCTGGTGGCGTTATTGTTACAGCATTGTTGGATGATTATATCAATTTAGTTCAACTGTTATGTTACTGCTTCGGTACAGGCAGCAGAGTTTTGAGTTTTTGTTTGCTTTCTTTTAGAATTTTCTGATCTGTTTACTGCTGCTTCTGTTTGTTGTATTTACTGATGATGCTGTTGTCTCTGTTTAGTTTTGTTGCTGCTTTTGTTTGCTGTCGTTGCTTCTATTTTTATTTATCTGTTACTGCTTCCATTGATGGTCTTTCATACTACTGCTTCTTTTTTTTTTAATTGATACTGCTACTCTGTTACTTCTGTTATGCTATCTATGGTCAATAACTTGTAGTAATTCTAATGAATATTGATCTGCAGTGACTCTAATGAGGTGTATTTTAGTAAAATAATTTTAGCTAAACGTTACTGTTATTTCTCATGAGATACAGAAAAATAAGGAATTGGCTGAAACCAAATTGAAATCGATGGTGCAGGAAACCCTATTACATCGGATAGGTTATGATTTCAAAATATAATAACTGAATCAAATTAGGTTCTGGTTCGACCTCAACTGATTAGTATATCCTATTGTTGGACACCCATAATAAAACCTATTAAAAGGCAACCGGGCTCCTATCCGAGTAATCGGCATTTTTAGCCATTCACATCTTGTTAGAAAAATTTTATGTGCTAATCTTATGATAATGTTGGTTGTATTAAAAATTAATGTACATGATACATATTATGTAATGTGTATTGGGATTGAAGTGAATTTTTTTTTTAAACTTTGGGTGGAACTAGGCATGACTGAATTTGTTAAGGAAGATCTGCTATTGTGCGTAATGGCATTATTGTAGTGTGGTTAATGCCTTATGATTGTGGAAGATTGTGTAATGTGCATATGTGTGTGGTTAGTATGGCCGAATGGTTTGAATAAGTAATGAATACGCTGAATACGTAAATGAACGTGTCTTGATGAATGCTTTTATAGTGATAAAGTTTATCATGAATATAGGTTGTGACTATTATAAAGTATGTGGTTTGTATAGGAATGTGAATAAGTATTGTGAAGTCTAGATATCTCGAGATATAAAAAGTTCTATGATGTTGATAGTCTGAATCGTGAAATGTTTTGAAACATATTTTGATAACTTGGTATTTGATTTCTGGTTTTCAAAGTTTTGATTTTGTTTATAAAGGATAAAGAAATTGTTTCCGCCACGGTGATTGATGATTTATTTTTTTGACCCTCCGTGGTGATCGGTTATGTTTCGTTCCGGGTTGGCCGCCAGGGCGCTCGTTATGGGTCCAGACCATCAGAAAATGGCTGGCCCGCTACCCTGTCGACATGGTCCGTACACTGTTAGGTCTTTGCGCGTGACTGAGCAGTGGACGATCGGTATGTATTTTGAAAATCTTGCATCAAAAATTTATTTTTGACTGACACATATTTTTCTTTTGGGGGGAAATGATTTTAAAAGAATTCCATATTGATTTAATGCATTTCGATATTACTTTTAATATTATACAATATGATGTTCTTTTTATGTTTTCGTCTCAGCGGTCGTTTTACGTTTTCTTGATGTGTTTCCACTGAGATGATCGATCATTGTTATGTTTCCGCCCCGACGATCGGTGTATGCATTTATGTTTTTCATGACTCATCATATGTTTCCGTCGGGGTGATCGTAGGGTCTAAGCCATCAGAAATGGTACGACCTAACCCTCTGTCGGCAGGGGATCGGTACGTTCATTGTCCGATCTGTGCGCGCGATTCGGACATTGGGCGATCGTTTATATTTCGTCCAGTGAGTGATACTGGATGATCGGCATGATTTTACGAAATGGATTTTGAAATTAATTTTATTTATGAAGGATTTCTTAAATGCATTTTCAACTGGTTTCGATAAATTTCAGACTACCAACATCATAAGAGCTTACAGGGTTATATATTACGTCTAGATGTGTCTATAGATGTATTAGTCGACATAAAAGGATATGTTCATTATAAGAATATATATATATATATATATATATATAGATAGGTTTATAGTTAGATATAGATCTTATTGGTATAGTGATGTTTGAGTAGGTTATGAATTATGCGTATAGATCATATATCCTTGTAGTCATTTGTGATGCGTATAATTGATATTAGGGCATGATTAATATAAAATGGAATCCAGTTTTTGCATATGTTTGAGTTTTGCAGGTTGGTGACCCGATCGGTCGACCACAGTCTCCGGAGCTTGAGGAGTTGGATAGCAGCGATGCAGTCAGCCAGTCACCAGGTCTTGGGAGTATCAGAGTCAAGTTGTAACAAGTCTAGTTGTAGAGAATTGAATTGTATAAAGTGTAGTTTGTAAAAGTTTTTGTTTCTTCGTATTTTCGGGCATGGAGCCCAGTTGTATTATGTCTTGAGTTGGTTGTTTTAGTATTATAGTATGAGTTGGGCCCTATAGATTGTATGATGGTGCTGGACTTTGATCCAGGTTGCGTGACTTTTTGCAAAGGTCATGCCGAATTTTCGTTAGAACCAGAGGCTTATGGAGATGGGTTTAGCCTGTCTCCTGCCGGTAGCATCCTGACTTAGGCGGGATGTTACAATTAGAATCTTGGATTCCGAAGATTTCTCAATGAACCATTAGTCTTTGAGACTCGTATAGACGTGTAGGTGTTTATAGCGGATAAACACTGAATGACTCACCGAAGATTCTTAATGAATGGCATACCAACGTCAATAAGAATATTCTCGGGTTGAGTGAGCATAATGATTCTTTAAGTTGAGATACCACTGTGGATATATGAGTTATCCTCCACACTTAGATGGCATTCACGTCACCGATCTATTTAGATCAGACCTATGTCTGTTTGTTGAGTGTGGATTGATGCTTAGGATATCCTATGTGTATAAAGAAATGATATGTCAGTTATGTGTACATAGCATAGGTATTAAATATGGAATTAACAATCTGTTAAATCCATTGGCCCGTGGTACACTGTAGAAATTAGTTCTAAGTGTTATTAAGGGATTGCTAATAGAAACGTCGACGTGATTATATCTATAGAGATTTAACGTTTGAATCTATATCTCTAGAATAATCCTGATACTTGTGACGGAGGGATTATACGTATGCAATGACCTCGACCTGTATGGTTCATAGAGTTTATATGTGCTCGTCATAATTTATGAGTGGGTGGATTATGGACACGAAATTGGATTTCGTGATGGATATGCTTGAACCTACAGAGTCTCACTAGTGAAATATACTCGTATAGCACTAGGGCACCTTTTATGAATAATACTGATTATTTATAAGTTGTTTAACGGTTATACGAAAAATACATGCAAATGGACCTAATGGTTATTTTCTAATTAATGCGTATTTGTATTTAATATTTGATATTATTAAATACACATTAATTAATCATCAAATTATGATATTTGACATATATTATTAATATATGTATTTGAGATATTTAATGTAAATATAATACATATATTAAAGATAATTGTATTTAATTGTTTAATTTTTAAACAATTAAATTAATTAAAAACTAAATATCTTATGCTATGATTATGATTAGGAAATGACATGATTCTATCGGTTCACTTGTAAAGTTAACTTTATGGTAAAGGTTATCATTTGAAACAAGTTAACTAATAAAGCATTTTTCATTTAATGTTTTGAAACAGAAATTGAAAAAATATTATCATACTTCTTTCTTCAAGTTTCGGCTAAGTGGGGTGTTAAACAAAAGGGTTTTGTTTTTCATTTGACACAATTACACAAGTTACCAAATATTTACTAAGTTAAAATTTTAATAGAAAATCTTGAAGGAGAAAAGAAAAGCTTAAGGAAAAGGTTATTTTTGTAAGGTTTTTCTCATTTTGTTCAACTTGAAAATTATTTCCATGTTTCTAAGCTTCAAAATGTGTTACTTAGAATTTTCTCTACTCTTTAATTATGTAAATTAATTGATTGGAAACTTGTTGGAAAGAATGTGATGGGAAATTATATTTTGTGAGATAATGATGCTAGATCAGGGTTTGTCTTTATATTAAAGGTATGAAATGAGTTGTGTTAAGATGAGTTGTTAGGGGCTGTTTTGGTTATTTGATGAAGGTATGAAGCATGTTAAAGTGAATTGGAAGTGCCAAACAAGGAAGAACAAATAGAGGTTGTAGTAAATGTAATGTACATTCTTTGTGCACACCAAGTTTTCGAAGAAATGAGAACCTTAATGAAAATTAGAAATTAATTATGTTTTATATATGATAATATGTGTTTAATGTGCTGAAAATTATAGTAGTAATGGTTGAAATAAATGTTTCAAACATTGCAGTGAATTAGATAACATGGACAATGAGTTTAGTTCACGACACCTTCTGGATAGGTCTTGATTTATTGCTTATAAGTTTAGTTCTGTAGGTCGAAATTAAGATCCATAAAATTCTAGTAAATTACATACATGAGGGAATAACATATCCAAAAATCAGAGTTTTTGGAAGTAGGATGAAGCCAAACCAAAATTTTGAGGTCGGGCTATCTACCGCCTTTGTGCCCAGTTTTTTCAGTAGCACAGACCCCGAACTTCAGTCCATAATTTGTGTTCTAGGAATCAAAACCATGATCCGTAAAACCCAACATAAAACAGACACATAAGCGAGTATTGTATTAAAATTTCAGCCCCAAAGTCTACCCCGATTTAGTCTACCGAATTTTTAAAGTCAGTGTTGGTGCACTGAAATTTTCTGGAAAAAATGGCAGAATATGGATTTTTGTGAAGTAGCTTGTGAGATCCTCAAACGAGCGTAGTAAAAATTATTAGACCACCTTAAAATGTTAGTAACATAGCGAGGATGAGTTATCATGAATAACAAATAAATCTTGTTAAGTAGGGATATAATTCGCAACCTTAGTACTAACGACTTTTGCTAATTCTAGATTATCACCAGGAGATGCGGTTCTGCCACCATCGCAAGGCGTCACCACAAGTTCCGAATTTGTGAGTGGATGCTTTATTATATGTTTTCATGATTTATGTTTTAAATTTCTTTTCAAGTTTTGGGGTTTTAAATTGATGAAGAATATGCATTATGTTGTTATGCTTTCATCTCATCACTTGTTTATTGCTTTTATGGTTTCTGAGCTATCTATATGTTTCCACTGAGATGATCGATCATTGTTATGTTTCCGCCCCGATGCTCATTGTATGTTTTTACGACTCATCATATATTTTCGCTGGGGTGATTGTTAGGGTCTCATCCATCTGAAATGGTATGACCTGCTACCTTGTCAACAGAGGATTGTTCGTTCCTCGCTCAGTCTATGCATGTGACTTGGGTGTTGAGCGCTTGATATATTTTTGACGATGCATGCATGATAAAAAATGATTTACGGATCTATTTTGGATTATTTCTATGGTTTTTTTATTTTTAGTATCCACTCATCAGGTCATTCAAACGATCTAACCCCCCCTCCCAGATTCTTTATTTTGTAGGTTTACCCGGAGGGCGAGTTCGAGGGGATTGATACTGATGGCAGTTACTAGGGTATTCGGTTCACCAAGTCAAGTTAAAAATAGAGTTCATTTCAGTCAGAGTCAGGAAATATCGCATATATGTTATATAGTAAATAATATATATGCAATGCATCATAATTATTCAATGTCAAAGTTATAATGTGTAGTAAATTGGGTACTTAGTACGAGGAGTGTTATGCATGATGAAGAGTTGGGCATGGGTCCTATTCATGAGTTTATATACATAAAATGAGATTAGTATTTGTCATAAAGTCAGAGGCTCAGAGGGATAGGGTGTCATATTCTCTGCCGGTAGCATCTCCGTATTGGGAGTGTGTAGGACACAGAAATCAGTGACGCTGTTCCAGGCTCGCGGCCGGTCGGGAGTACGGAGTAGCCCACGGGGGAACTAAACCGGAGAAATAAAATGGAGTCGCCACCCAGTGTGAACTGGGAAAATGATTTAAGACCGCACTCACCCCTCGCAAGGGAAGACCTCAAACCGTTGGGTTCAGAATGGTCTATTACTTATGCCACTTGTAATGAACAGATTTATGTAACAATATAACCGAGTCTACACAAAAACAACCTACATCTAAGTTTGCATACTACCTATATCTAAGTTTACATGTGTAAAAGTAAGTCGGAATAACGGCAAGCACACAATCTCATGCATACATTAAATCAATAAGCATGGCAATGTAAATAAATAATAATCTAAACATAAACGTAGAAGAGACATAATCAAGTTCCTAATGCGAAAGAAATAACTAAATCATGCTTGGAAATAATCAACTAATCATGCATAAAAAATAACATACTAAACAACCTAATCATGCATGAAAGTAACATATTATTTCTAACAAACAACAAATAAACATAAGATCGGATGACACGAAATATGTGCGTCTCTTAAGTGGTACGTGGCATTGTATCCCGAGTGCAGACCGCACTACCGTCCATTCAGATTCGGCTACGGAATTTACGTCCGAGTTTCCATCTGATATACCGCAAGAGATAACACATATTTCATTCATCCCATGGCCAAAACTTACATGAAACTATAATACGCATGCGAAGAAAAAATAATAACTAACGGAAAGAAAGTGCGAGAATAAATAAAAAGGTGCCCTCAGGTCTAACCTCTTAAGTCGTCTCTTGGAAGTGCGTTACACGGTTGTCGGAAGGGTTGATGCTCCGCAACTTTTCCGATTTACTGGTTCGTTGTTTTCCTTCGTTGCCTCGCTGTTTCCTCTATTTTGCTGCTGTTTTTTGCCACTATTTTTGCGGTAATTGGGGACTATTTTGGCTTACTATTTTGCGGTAATAGAGGTGTATTGGGGCTGCTGTTTGTGCGGTTATTTGGGCAGTTTCTGGGCTAATTTTCAGTGGTTTGGAGTGCAATTTAGGGGGCTGGTTGTGCGGCAGTTTGGGTTATATTTTGGTGGTTATTAGCTTCGGTAATGGGTGTTTGTTGTTATTAGTTCAGTAGTTTGGTGGGGGCTGCTGGTTCGGTGTCGTTTGCATCTAAGGGTTATTTACCGTGAGGATTGGTGATTGTATGTGATTCAGTTGGGTGGCCTTCACGTGGAGGGCAGCTTTAGCTTCGGGTTTCTTGTTGTTTTTGGTTTGCCGAGAGAGATAGGGCTGTTATTTGTTTATTGCTTTAAGGTTTGTGGCCTTCACGTGGGCTGCTTGTGAGTGAGGGCTGCTTATGCACTGGTTGTTTATTTAGTCGATGTGGGAGTGAGTTGAGAGTAGTCGGTGTGCGTGAAGGTGGTTGATTAATGAGGAGTTGTTGGGCTATCATTTGTGTGAACTTGGCTGGTGTGATGAAGCAGTTAGAGAGAGTGGTCGTGAGATGAGGTAGTCTGCATAAGGGTTTATTGTTTTATAAAGGACGTGAGGGTTTATTGGCTTTGTTGAGTGTGTTGTGTGGGGGAGGGCTGCCGTGAAGAACCTTGAAGGGAGAGAGAGGGCTGTTAGGGTTTCTTGCCCAGAGGAGAGAGGAGAGAAGCGAGAGCTTTGAAGAGTTTGGCGTGAATGTGCTGGGGGTCCAAAGAGTTGGTTTTGTGCTTCTTTTTTTACACAAGGGTTGGGGTTGTCCTTATGCGAATATGGAAGGAATATTGTGTAATTATGGGGGGATATTTAGTTTGTGTATCATAAGGAAAAGATCTCTTCAATTTAGGAAGGTAATTTGATTTAATTTGATTTTATTTTATTTAGTTTAGGAATGTGATTTAATTTAATTAGGAATGTGATTTAATTTGATTTTTTTAATTTTATTTAGTTTAGACATGTGATTTAATTTAATTAGAAAGGTGATTTATGGGATTTGATTTGATTTTATTTAATTTAGGAATGAGATTTGATTGGATTTTAACATGTGTTTAATGTGTTTGAATATTTTTGGATGTGATTTAATGGGCTTGGAGGCTTATGGGCGTGTAGGATGGCTAGTTGGTGGGCTTGGGCGTGTGGTTGGTGGTGTGTGGGCTTAGGTGTGTGGTTTATTGTAGGTTGAAAGGGGTTTTGGGCCAATGATGAATTTTAAAACAGAGATCCAACGAGCGAACCCGAAGCTAAGCAAACGAATTAAGTCAAACAATGTATCAATTTCTGAATTTTCCCTTCCGACGTTGTTTCCCGCGACTTCCGCAACTTAAAGGGTTGTGCCTCCGTACGAGGCTCATCATCGGGACTTATATGCAAAAATACAGTGCCTACAGGGTGTTACAATTATGGTATCAGAGCATGGTCTAGGGAGTCAGTGACTGCAGTGGGCAGGGTGTTGGGGTCTTGTATATGTAGTATGCCCAATGTACTAATATGCAAGGCACTACCTCTCCAGTATCCGATCCTCGAGTACATCCTCAAAGTTATATAGACAAGTTAGTAAGAATTCATGAGCTATTAATGTTTCTTCCTTAAAAAGTAAGTATATTATTTGTAGAATCCTTCTGTTATCATCCTGGATTATTAGTAGAAGTTCAATTTAGTTATAAAACTAGGAAATATAGTTCTAAAAAAAGTTACCTAAGGGAGTGGGAAAAGAGAGCTATAAGAAGTAAGGAAAGATGCATAGATGTTTAAGCAGCCAGAGACAAAGAAAATTAAAGAGACGGAATAAGATAATAAAGTTCTAAGAATACCCACCCAGGAAGTAGAAAGAGAAAGAAAAAGCTAAAAAGAAGGGTAAAAGATGAATTATATAGGCTTAAGTAATCAGAAGCAATTTGGGGGTAAAGATATAGAAATAGATAGATAAGGAAGTACCCGAACCTGTAAGCATATAGCAAACCTGAACAAGAATAAAATGTTGAATGCTTCGGAAATCATAAAACTCAAGCCTGAGTAAGATTTCTTCCCTTCTACTAAGATCCCTTCCCTCATCAGAGAATTATGCTAAATAGATTGTTGGACAATTATGACCCATAGCGTCACTATTTGTACAGATCACGGTGTTGTTGTACAAATTAACTATGTGACAAATGAGATTGCACTCTTATCATTTGTGATTAGATCACCTAGATGTATAAATAATGAGAGGTCCCTATGATTTGTTCCTGGACGGAGAATGATATGAGACAGTATCAGTCCACGTAGGATAAATCATTAAATATCCCTAGTCAGAGTATTATCGAGATTGGACATCGATAAATACGTAAAAGACTAGTATTACACTTGTGCGCGTTTGTGAGGGCACATCAGCATAGTTCTCATATATTTGGGTATAGGATACTCATGCAAGTGTAATAGGAGGTTGTGTTTTACCGATGGTACGGGAAACAGCTTCGCTCTGGATAGACCCCCCGCGGAATCCCATTGGTAGTATGACTATGTGTCTATGGGAGTCTGCAATCAGGGTAGGTGTATTTGGTCTTAACCTGAGACTTGCACCGCTAATACATACGACAATCAATATACTTTAGTTGAGGTCGTCTAGGGCTTTAACCGGTTCTGTGTACGCCGATGCTGGGTATATTGAGAATCGTATGTGTGTCGTGGGTGTGGTGTCGGAGTGAAGTGTCACTCCAGTCATATGGAGATGATGGTCACGTAGGATATGGAACTCGTTCTCTTAAATGCTCGAGCTATCGGGATATTATGACTAGGTCATGAATATCTGATTACAGAGACTAGTTGCCAGACATCCGATATGTGCTTCGTACGGGGCAGACACAATTCCAGCCCCAGGCCTAGCACGTGAACATCCGATACTGGACAGAAATACGCAATACTACGGTATACTACGCTTGATATAGATCACATATTCCTATAAGGATATTTCGGAGAATTGGGTAGGCATGGCGCTTTACTAGAAGCCAACATTGTCTTGTAAATCGGTATAAACGTAGTACAAGGTACTTACGTGTTCGGATAGTCCGACGACCGTATTTACTGCCAACATATCCGGGGATCTCATGGGTCGCTTCCCGAAGATTCACGATGACGTATAACTCACACTTTATTAATCTGGGATTAATTAGAAGAGAGAGAAAATAATCTGGGATTAATTACAGAGATATTTATCTGGGATAAAATATTAATTAAAGAGAGAGAACGATTAATTTGGAATTAATCAATAAAATAATATATTGATATATTATTAGAAATTGGATTTCGACGCATAATTAAAATTAGATTTTAATTCGGGCGAACGAATTAATTTAGAATTAATTCGTTAGTGACGTGAATAGTGATTTCGCTAGGCGTAATCATTTAATTACGAAGCAACGGAAAATTCGTTAATTTGGAATTAGCGAACCCGAGCCGAGAGATATTGCGAGCGCATTCACATTTCGAATTCGAGGCGGCACGCAAGTCAAATCAAGCGTCAAATCGCTAGTCACATCAAGCATCAATCAATGTCACTTTGAGTGATGTGACAGTTGTCACTTGATTTGAGTGATTGATGTAGTAGTTGAAAAGAAACTTTTGCTTTTTGCTTTTTGACTTTAGCATTTAAGGAAAAGTAAAAATTGGTAAATGGTTTTAATATTTTGGAAAATATAAAAGCCAAATACAATTTTTTCTTTTCACTTTTTTCTCTCTCTCTTTTACGGTTTCCATGAAACCCTTTTTCCCACTCTTTTCTCTTTCTCCCTCTCACGCTTGGAGCCGAATTTCTTCTCAAAATTTTCTGGTTTGACCGAAAAATGAGAAGCAAGGAAGATGAATAAGTGCTAGCACACCTTGGGTTATACATAGGTGATAGGGAAACAAATTTATGAGCTTGGAATCCATTCTTGGAGCTTGAAGCTTGGAGCTTCAATGGAGGTCTTCAATGGCCGATTTTGGAGGAGCCAAAACAGACACAAAAACGTGCAGTCCAGCAGCTCAATGAGCACAAAACCGAGCTTCAACAAGGAGGAAAATGGGTTTTGTTCTTCCTAGCATCAAACCATTCAATGTGAGTATGTATTCCGCCTTACTCCTGAAGTATTCATGCGTTTTTTCTTGCTTGTTTGATGATCCTTGGACCCAATTAGAAACCAACAAATAGACCTAATAGCTTCAAGTACCTCATATAGAAAGCAAGTTCCCCGAGTAATGAAGGGTATTTAGAAAGATAAAAGAAATAGGAAACCATGATGAAACGTGGAAGTTCCAATAGACAAGAGATGCCAATAAGTGTGTAGAGATTTTACATCCCCAAACTCAGGCTCGCAGGCAAATAAATGAGGATTGTAAACAGAAATGACTAATTGCCTTAATCTAAGAAACTGGTAGATAAGGTCCCGATCTACCTAGATCCTTATCTCTCAGCAATACCAGTCAAAGAAGCGGTCATGACGAAGTCTATCTCACACTACCTAACATGAGTGATAGACTCTACCAGGACACAAAGTGTCATAATAAAAATGTCGACACCTATTGAGATATAAATTCCTGCCCCACTCTATACCAGCTTAGATAAAGATAACCGGAAGGAAATTCGATGAAAATTTAATCTAAGTAAGAAACAGAAAACACTAAATAATAGACCAACCAGAGAAGAACTAAGGATGGTTTAAGGGATAAAAAAGAAAGAACCCGACCCAAGTCAAAATGGATGATTAAAAGTTGTGGAACCCTAAGACATGATGTAGACGATTCAGGTTCCAATGAGTGAATGATAATTCTTCTTCTAGTATCCCTACTCTAGTAAGTATATAGAAACCCAACCAGTCGAGGGAAGCTTATGTCCCCATCTCACTTAGAGCTCAGTAAGGATTTGAACAAGTAAGGGGGAGGCGTGGACAGGATGAAAAAATCATGAGATAGTAAGATAATTGAACAGTGGAACAGATAGCCTCAAAGAAGTAAAGGTTCAAAAGCGTAATGAATCAAAGTAAGCAATGCAGAAGTAAGATACCCGACTTATATAGGATTAGTGAAAATGTAACACCCAAGCCAAAGAATCGATAGTGATGCCATAACTTATGTTAAAATATTGAGCTTCCAAAGAAGTGAGGACTTAAGAGATTCAAGAAACCTAGATAACGAGGAAAGTCAAGTAATATAGCAAAGCTTAGAAAGGAAGGATAATAGTGGGAGTACGGTAGGAGCTTAAGAGAGAGCATGAACCTTATGGAAGTTCTCAGTAAAAGGTAGTATGACCAATAGCCGGAGATAGATTACGAGTAAAGTTGAATGAGGTAATTCAGATAGTTTTTAGCAGAAAGAAATACTAAGTCTTGAAGCCTACACCAGATACGTAAATGAGAGAGTCCCAAGCTTATTGATAAGCAGCACGGGTAACTGGTGAGAACACTGCAATCAGAAGACTCCAGGATAATCCCCACCCTCCCAACCAGCATTAGGCAAAGCAGCAAAAGATGGACCTTGATGTTCACCTCAGATATTCCTAGAAACAAGTGAATGCGTAATGGAATGAGACCGAAACATAAAAAAAATTTGGATATAGTACAAAAGCAGAATAGAAAAGGAAAATAGCTATAAGCAAGAGATTTTAAAGAGAAATTGTCTAGATAGAGTGATAAAGAGATAAAGTATTAGTTTAGCAGTGACGAGAATATAAAGAACAATGTTAGACATGGCTAAGGATATGTAAGAGATGATTTCCTTGGGATAAAGAAACAAAGACATAGACCACATAAGTTTCAGGAATATAACAGAGTAGAAGAGAATATGAAAAGGTCAATAAGTAAAAGATTCGGAAGTGGAACTGTCGAGGTGCGATAGCATGAGAGAGAATATTAAGTGAGCGATGACAGAATTGCGTAACAGCAAGAATACTCGGTATTGGAATGAAACCAAAAGTTCTACTATGTTTTAGCTCACGTAATCCATATGAAGTACCCAGCCATAGTTCAAGTTCACCGAACCACCATGGGTTTGGGATGGACATAGCCACGGGTATGGGTGGTTTGGTAGATGTGTAGTGTAGTATGGAATCGAGAATATAAGTTTACTACAATACTGCATTCAGTGCAGTGAGTTATCAAGGTATTTTATACTTAAGTCGTCATCGGATAAAGATGAGATTTATAAGTTCTGTATATTTACAAATGTTTGATTAACGCCACTTGGCAGAGTAAGATTATGGGAACAACAAAAAGGTGAGATCCTATAATGCAACTAGGTATGGAAAATAAGTTGGGCTAGAACGCCGTAATCGAAATTATAGTAGCAACGGAAGTAAAAGTACAGATAAAGTATAAACTGTAGCTAGAACCAAATCACTAGCGACGACGTCGAAACAGAGAACACAGTTCAAGCAAAAGTATACATACGGTTAACCTCAGCTTAAGAACCTTGCTTCCAAGTTATTATCCAATTGAGAAGGATCTCAAAGAAGTTACCCTGAATTGACCTCCATAATACAAAGCCATTCAGTAGATAACACTAGTGAGCAAGAGATACATGAAGAATCTGACCTTGCACTATGAAGTGCTAAGCCCCACAGATAGTCAGAGAAGTGAGAACTTGGAAGAACAGAGCCCATAAGTAGTTGAAGCTTAGTAAGAAAATCGCGAGTTAAATAGTTATATTATGAAGATAAATGCTAGTGTTTGTGGTGTAAGCAGTGCTAAGGGAATATACTGGAGATTATTCTTTTATACACTTGCGCTAGAATTGAATCAGTATAGGCAAAAGACTTAACAATGGAGAACGCTAGTTATTTCTAGAGAAGTTCGAAAATACCCATTAGGAAGAACCCGATGGAGACAAGTAATGTTGAACATAGTTAGAAGTCTAAAAATGAGATTTTTGTAAGGCCATAACAATAGTTGTAATTTGACAGCAGTATTAAGTATTCAGCAGGAATTTTACACAACAAGGACGAGGAATTATCACTCAATCAATTCAAGTGGTATTATGTATGAAACAAATATTAAGACTAGAAGAAGAGCAATGCATACTTATTAGCTAAAGATGAGCAGTTCGTTTGACGAAGGTTTTGGTTACTAATTCATAGTGGAACTCAGGTATTATGAAATAGTTTACCGTAAAGTAAGAGTTCATACAGATAGAAATAGAGTATAATCTTAGTTATGACTTCCAAAACATATCATTCAAATCCAGCAGGATAGTTCTATTATCTTAAAGCATGACAACATCATCTGGAAAGTCGTCAAAAGTTGTGATATAAGTGATGAAGCAGAATAGAGAATGAGTATGTAGACGGTTAAAAGTTGGTGACTTAAGAAATAGCATGTGAATCATGTAACTTGCGATAAGATTTAGACAAACTTTAGAATTCCAGTTTTAAAAAGGATTCGAGGACGAATCCTATTTAAGTAGGGAGAATTTGTAACATCTGGGGACCCCGATGCCTTGTATGTTATCAGAGGTTGACGACTGTTACATTTACAGAGGCATGATACTTGATATAAATCATGTTCGAGCAAGTAAGTGCTCATAAAATGACATTTGGGACATTCAGTAAATTCCTTGAAATTCTGACGCGGAACTTAGCTTACGTCCCATACCAAATAGCCTTTATTAATCAGGCTGTAACTTTTTCATACGATCTTTGATTTTTATGAATGTTATATCTTCGGAAAGTTTAGACCAAGATCTACAATGTTCACGTTGGATATTTTTCCAACTCGAACCTGAAATAGGTTAAATATCACAAATTGCGTGACTGCTACAGGAATTTTGGGAATGGACTAGAATTAATGACGGTGGCATAATCCTAACCACCCAATCCATCATAAAAATCAACCCACCTTTTTCTATAAATAAGGAACTATTCCCCCATCTCTCAAATGGTCAAAACGTGGATTGCAAGAAAGGAAAAACGGGGAGTTCTCTTTACTCCATTTTGGCTTGATGATGCTCCCATTTTTCATGCCAAAAGATAGATTCAATATGGTAAGCTTCATTTCCTCTTTATTCTTCTAATTTTTTTTTTCAGTTTCAGCAAAGAAAGTAAAAAAACCCAAATTCGCACTTTTCATTTCCTAGAGTTTCAACTTGTTTAATTAGTGTTTAGAGCATGGTTAGTGTGCATTCTTGAAGGTGTTATAAGGGTATTATCATAGGATAAAGTTTTAGGTGTAGAATGTGATGAGAAATTATATTTTGTGAGATAATGATGCTAGATCATGGTTTGTCTTTAGATTAAAGGTATGAATGAGTTGTGTTAAGATGAGTTGTTAGGGGCTGTTTTGGTAATTTGATGAAGGTATGAAGCATGTTAAAGTGAATTGAAAGTGCCAACAAGGAAGAACAATTAGAGGTTGTAGTAAATGTAATGTCCATTCTTTGTGCACACCAAGTTTTCGAAGAAATGAGAACCTTAATGAAATTAAGAAATTAATTATGTTTTATGTATGATAATAGTGTTTAATGTGCTGCTGAAAAGTCTAGTGGTAATGGTTGAAATAAATTTGTCAAACATGACAGTGAATTAGATAACATTGACAGTGTGTTTTAGTTCACGAAACTTTTTGGACAGGTCTTCATTTATTTCTTATAAGTTGTGTTCTGTAAGTCAAAATTAAGATCCGTAAAATTTTAGATAAATGAGAAACATTAGGGAATAACATATTCAAAAAGCAGAATTTTTGGAAGTAGGATGAAACCAAACTAAAATTTTGAAGTCGGGCTATCTGCTGCCCCTATGCCCAGTTTTTCCAGTCGCACAGCCCCAAAACTTTAGTCCATAACTTGAGTTCTAGGAATCGAAACCATGATATGTAAAATACACCATAAAATAGACACATAAGCAAGTATTGTATTAAAATTGCAGCCTCAAATTCAACACCGATTTAGCGCACCGAATTTTTAAAGTCAGTGTTGGTACAGTGAAATTTTCTAGAAAGATGGCAGAATATGGAGTTTTGTGAAGTAGCTTGCGAGATCCTCAAACGAGCGTAGTAAAAAAATTTTAGACCACCTTATAATGTTAGTAACATAGCGAGGATAAGTTATCATAAAAATGAATAAAGTTTGTTAAGTAGGGATATAATTCGCAACCTTAGTACTAACGACTTTTGCTAATTCTAGATTATCACCGGGAGTTGCGGTTCCACCACCATCGTAAGGCGTCACCAGCAAGTTCCGAATTTTTTGAGTGGATGTTTTATTTTATTTTTTATTTTATTTATGTTTTAAATTTCTTTTCAAGTTTGAGATTTTAAATTGATGAAGAATATGCATGATGTTTTTATGCTTCCGTCTCAGCGCTTGTTTATTATTTTTATGATTTCTGAGCTATCTATATATGTCAGCTAAGATGATCGATCATTGTTATGTTTCTGCCCCGACACTCGTTGCATGTTTTTATGTTCTTACGACTCATCATATGTTTCCACCGGGGTGATCGTTAGGGTCTCATCCATCTGAAATGGTATGACCCACTACCTTGTCAACAAAGGATTGTTCGTTCCTCATTCAGTCTATGCGTGCGACTTGGGCGTTGAGCGCTTGATATGTTTTTGACGATGCATGCATGAAAAAAAATGATTTACGGATCTGTTTTGGATTTTTTCTATGGTTTTGTTATTTTTAGTATCCACACACCAGGTCGTTCAAACGATCTGACCCCGCACTCCCAGATTCTTTGTTTTGCAGGTTTACTCGGAGGGCGAGTTCGAGGGGATGGATACTGATGGTAGTCACTAGGGCATTCGGTCCACCAAGTCAAGTTAGAAACATAGTTCATTTCAGTTAGAGTCAGGAAATATCGCATATATGTTATATAGTAGATAATATATATGTAATGCATCATAAGTATTCAATATCAAAGTTATAATGTGTAGTAAATTGGGTACTTAGTACGAGGAGTGTTATGCATGATGAAAAGTTGGGCATTGGTCTCATGCATGAGTTTATATACATGAATGAGATTAGTATATGTCATAGAGTAAGAGGCTCAGGGGGATAGGGTGGCCTATTCCCTGCCAGTAGCTTCTCCGTATTGGGGGTGTTACAGTAGATCACCTCCATTATTGTCAAATATGTCATAGAGTTCTTGCATAGTCCTTGGTCAAGTTATGAATTTTCACCACCGTAGTTGTAATTGTATCACATTATGTATAGTGTACATATACTGAGCACGTCGTTGCATATTTATGAGTTAAGTTGCAGCCTTGAGGCCGATTTGCAAGTTGGATTGTGATTGTTTGCGTTTAATTATAATCAAGGTTATCCAAAGGTGCTGGACTAGGTCCAGGTTGCATGATTTTTAGCAGACATCATGTCAAAATTTTGGCACCATCTAAGGCTTATGGAGATAGGTCATCCCTGTCTTCTGGATGTAGCATCCTAGCTTAGGCGGGATGTTACACAAAATTGTTTGATAATTTTACGTAAATATGGCATTTGGGGAAAAATCATAATTTACTATAATTACAATTAGTTGGCCATTTCTATAGTACTCAGATTATTGTAGCAATGCATATAATGCATACCATAATTATAGGAATTTTCGAATCGTTCCAGAAGCGTTTTGAGAATTTTCGATAGAAAACCACACTTTGGGCAAAATCATCATTTGTCAAAATTATAGTGATTAGCCACTGCTACAGTAATCTGATCACTGTAACAGTTGACTAGTATGATTCCACGAACGAACTGATTGTCCGATTATCTTGGTTGCCTGAATAGGTGAACCAGTAAATTAGTTAATGTTTAACTATGAAAAATGTTTTCGAAAATTTATTTGAGTCTTTATGCATAATCACTCCCAATATTTAATATTAATGACTTATTATGGCTAAATACGAATAAAATTTAGTTATATGATGCCGATTAATTTATCTAGATCAAAAAATATTTTTCAAGTCAATTTCACCCACCAATACATTTCTGCTGCATTTGCCATCCCTAATCTTATGTCATTTATTGATTCCTTTTTCCGATTATTCCTCTTCCTCTCTTCTAGAATATTAAAAATTTATATTAGGTGAAATGGGTAATTTTTGTGATATAAAAGAGTGATTAAATGGATCTAAAATAACATTAATTGCTAAAGATGTAAATGAATCATATCATCTATTAGTCTTGCAATTTTGAACTGTGGAGATTTTAGTTGAACTATATTAATTTTTTTTATAAATTTCTTTCAAGCTTTTTTTTTTTTAATAACTATCAATTATACTTTATAAAAAATCTTATCTTAATACTGAATTTAAGACCAACTATATAACTTAAATTTTTACTTTAAATTTTCAGACAACAAGAAATGTTTTTCACTAATATTGCAAAATAGAAATAAAGAAATTTTTTGTGTGAATTTGGATTCAATGTTGAGATTAGCTATGCTAAGGTTTTTATAATCATCTGCCAGGCATATTTTAATAGTAATATAGAATTAAGATTATTTATGTTTAAATTATTATTTAGTAATTATCAATTATAATTTATAAAAAAAAAAATCAGTTCAATATTAAATATTAATCCAACTATATTAACTTGAATTTTAAGACAACAAGAATCTTTTCCCCCCAATATTGTGAAAATGAAATAAAGAAAAATGTGTTACTATGGTGATTGAACCAGTAATTTAAAAGGTTCAGTGGATTATTGATTCGACTGCACTTCAAGAAAATGGACCTTTAACGGTGAAATTTTTTCGCTAAAAGTCAAAATTTTGACTTTAAAGGTCTTATGCATCGAAGAAAAATTTTGATGCGAAAGCTTGATCGAGGAGGGTATTTAGCGTCAAAAACCGATTTTCATGCTAAAAATATATCTTCAGCGGTGAAATGTTTTTCGCTAAAACTACTTATCTTTAGCGCGAAAATCATTTTGGATGCTAAAAGTAAATACTTTTAGCGTCAAAAACTAAATAATTTCATCGACCAATCTTTTGTGTCGAAATTTTATTTCGACACAGAAGACCTTTAGAGACGAAATATTTCGACGTTAAAGGTGAAAATAGTAAAAAAAAAAAAAAAAAACTTTCGTTATAATTAGTTTTAAAAATTAATTATAACAAGTTTGACTTTACAAATTAATTTCAAACTAAATTTCATTACAAAAGTAATTAATTTTTTAGAAAACATAAGAAGATCATTACAAATTCTTTTATAAAAAATTATAACAACGATATCTTTATTGATATAAAATTAAAATTACAAAATTTATCACAGCAATAAAAAATAATAAAATAATAAAGAAAATGATAAAGTTTAATTTTCTATATATTTTCTTCATCTTCACTTTCATATTCTTCATCTTTACTTTCATTTGTTTTCATTTTCTTCACCATCTTCATTTCCATCACTTTCATATATCTTTAGCGATCAAATATTTTGTCGCTAAAAATACTTATATTTATCATCGAAAATCAATTTCGACGCTAAAGGGTTAAAATGTTACACCTTTAGTGACGGAAATATTGTTCGGTGCTAAAGGTTCTACCATTTCGACACTAAATGGTCAACCTTTTAGCGTCGAATTTAAAATTTGACACTAAAGGTTTTACCCTTTAACGTCGAACAATTATTTCGATGCTAAAGGTGGAACCTTTTAGTGTCGAATCTAATTTCGACTCTAAAGGTGTTCGATGCTAAAGATGAAACTTTTTAGTGTCGAATCTAATTTCGAACCTAAAGGTCTAACTTTTAGCGTCGAATTTTAAATTCGACGCTATAGTGTTTATTAGCGTCGAAAAAAATTTGGACGCTAAAGGTTAATTTTCTTATGATGCTGGTTGAACCGACCGACGTCATAAATAATTTTAATTAATTATAAATTATTAATTTTTTTTTTGTTTTTTTAAAAAAGTTAAGAACTAGTCTGGTCAATTAATCGGTTTTGACCAGTTTTTATATACCGATTTTTCGTATTCAACCGGACCGGACTCATGGTCGATTCTTAGTTCGATCGGTTTAATCGACTAATCTAATCCGGTTTTAAAAATAATGATTTGCTGATGAAAAAGTTGAATAAAAAATCTTAATTTTTACCATAAAATTAATTAACGAATGGACTTTGATAATTTTTTTCAATTTCCAGCTATTAAAATCATAGTACTATGTTCATATTGAAGCGCCATCCAAATTATACACATCAATCGTGCTTGACTCGCCAAATAAGAAACTTTCAACACCAACCCATGCAAATTCTGAAACGCCACAGCAGAAATGCAAGACGTCAAATTCTATCAGCATTTTTGCAGCTGGGATTACGAGCATCACGTAGATTATGATTACCTCCTCCCTCCAACTAGCATCCTTCCTTGGTCATATATAATATTACTATTCAGACGTTTGGGGCCCAAAATTTTCGTTGGCATACTTCCAATTCCCAATCGATATGAGATATTATAATTCACCTCTTGAACTCAAAAGTCCTCGTTTGGGAACTAGCTTTGATACCAGTAGCCAAAAATATGCTAGCCCAACGGTCCGTTGAGCACTCTTAAAGTTTTTTTTTTTCGGTTGATTAAACAACCTACCCCAAAAAAAGAAATCAAATTAGTTGATGGGGAACACACATAAACATATATCGAGTATCCTTCCAACTAATGTGGGATTTTACATACATGGCCTCCAGCACAATCAAGTTTAATATAATATCACTACAAGAAGAAGAATCTTTAGCGTTTAAAGATTTAGCGTCGTCACGAAAATCAAAGCTAAATAACAATATCTTATGTCGAACTTATTAGCGACAATGTATGTTAGTTTTAGCGTCGCCTATAAATTTGGCGACGCTATATGTAATATATTTAGCGTTAATTTTTTTAGGCGATACTAAAATACCTGTAATAATAATTAATAAAAATAAAAATCATTAATTATAATAATTAGCATCACCTATTTTTGGCGACGCTAAAAATCCTTTAATAATAATAATAATAAATAGTATTAATTAGGGTCACCTATTTTTGGGGATGCTAAATTTATTACATTAAGCGTCGCCAAAAACATAGGCGACGCTAGTGGTAATTATACTGTGGGCTTAGGGCCATCGTTGGGTGATACTAGGATTTAGGTGTGAGGCCCCACTCATGGTTGGTTAGGTGAGTTCTATAGTGGGTCCCATATTTTTTTTGCAAAGATTTAACGTCGCCTAAGCTTATTTGACGCTAAATATAATTATTGATAATTAAATATATTTTAATAAATTTTTTTTTAATAATTTTTAATAGATGTAACGTCGCTGATTTGGTGAGCGTCGATATTTTTATTGTAGATGCTAAAACTTTTCCCGGTCAGTTTTTAGCATCTATTTTTTACATCGCCATAGTTTGACGCAAAAACTTTTAGCATCGACTTTTACCTCTTTTAGCGTCGACTTTTGCGACTCTAAAAAACCGTTTTCTTGTAGTTTGTTATACTCTCCCATTACAATTTGTAGCCAAAGTTATACGTTGCCCCTTGCTCAACAGATCTCACCATGCACTAACATTAGCAGAAAAAATTCTGATTCTCGCACTTATAAGACGAATTAAATCCAACTTTCAAAGCCAAAAAGCCACACACTGATACAATTGCCTGATTACAGGTATCTAAAATATTTTAACCATAATCTAATAATTAAAGGTTACTTAGTGGAACACTTTTATTGTAAACACATTCGTTAATTGACATAGAAAGAACAATCATAATCTAATAATTAACGTGAAATATGCAGAAGTACGTAGTCTAGATGATATCATCAATGAGCAAAGTTGCGCACGGTGGGGGAATTTCGCATGTGCGACATCAACCGGGTCCATACAACATGCTTTCTCTTCGTAGCCATAATTATTGAAACGAGTCATAAAGCCATCCCCTTGATTGAGACAGATACATTGGACTGAAGAAAATCCATTTTTTCATTCATTATAGAAACTTCTATTAAACACGTGTAAAAAATTCTCATCCGTAAGATTCTCCTGGAGACTAATTGTGGGCCCCAATATTAGCCAAAATGCAGAATCTAGTGCTGTATATAAATATGCTTCTTTCAAGCTGATCACAAGCCATGCAGCACACCATGGACAAGGAGGCAAGAGGAAAGGCGAATTTAGGAGGAGAGGTGAAGTATCGAGGCGTGAGGCGCCGGCCATGGGGGAAGTTTGCGGCGGAGATACGCGATTCGAATAGGCAAGGGCAACGTGTGTGGCTTGGAACTTTTAACACGGCTGAGGAAGCAGCTAGAGCTTATGACAGAGCTGCTTATAATATGAGGGGTCAATTAGCCATTCTTAATTTTCCCCATGAGTATCCTATGGGAAATGAGGGCTCTAGTGCATATTTGACTTCTTCTTCAATGGGATCATCTTCTTCTTCATCATCAATGCCTGCGGAGAATGCTGAGGAGAGTGGAGGAAGTGAGCATGGAAAGCAAGTTATTGAGTTTGAGTACTTGGATGATAAGTTGCTAGACGAACTTCTTGAGGAAGAAGAGAAAAGGAACAAGAAAAGGTGAAGTTATTTTAATTTTTAATAATATTTTTAATAAATCATATTTCTGATTATGTACAGCTGTGGTGAGAAGCAGCATTAATTATCTCATAAACTTTAACCTAGTTAAGAAGATATAATCAAATAATGTACTTCAAATGAAATAGTTAGAGTTTGTTTGGGAGTGTTTATAATCATATTTAAATGATTTTCCAATCTATAAATTTGTTTGGGAGTGTAGACGAGGTACAGAGGTGTGCGACGCTGTCCGGGGCTCGCGGCCCGGTCAGGAGTACGGAGTAGCCCGCGGGGGACTAAACCGGAGAAATAAAATGGAGTCGCCACCCAGTGTGAACTGGGAAATGATTTAAGGCCGCACTCACCCCTCGCAAGGGAATACCTCAAACCGTTGGGTTCAGAACGATCCCTTACTTATGCCAATTGTAATAAAGTGAGTAATGCAATAATATAACCAAGTCTTTTGCAACACATGCAAGAGAATGTAATCAGCACACAAGATTGCACACCCATAAACGTAAATAGAATAAAAAATGGGAGACAAAGGCATAATTTCATAGGCATATTAAACAAATAAGTGCAGTAGGTGCAATAAATGATAACTGTAAAAGCATTAATAATAGAAAAAAGCACTCATAATTAGGTACATAATGCAAAGGAAATGACCAAAGGAGTAAACATGCATGACATGTGATGAAAAGATGCAAAACAACAACAAAAAAAACAAAGATGAATAGCGAAGTCAATAGTATGTAAAATGTAAGTAACATGATGATGAAATAGATGCGAGCACGGCCAACATCTATATAGGACCTCGTATGCCCGATTGAACGTATCTCATGTTCAATCAAACGTATTTCGTCCGGCGCGGCAAAACATCGTGGTAAAGGTAACCTTTAGGCATTTTCCTCGAATAGATGACCTTTACCCCACCTGATTAGCCCATGCACACTAGATGACGATACAAGAGTAAACAAAGCAATAACATGCGGAAGGTAAATAATTGAATAATAAAAGGCGTAGCAAAATATTGTGGTAAATGTAACCTTTAGGCATTTCCCTCAAATGGATGACCTTTAAACCAACGTAATTAGCCTATGCGCACTAGATTACAATGCATGAATAATCAAATAAATAATATAGGACCTCGTATGCCTGACTGAACATATCTCACGTTCAATCAAACGTACTTCATCCGGCGAGGCAAAACGTCATGGTAAAGGTAGCCATTAGGTATTTCCCTCGAATAGAGGACCTTTACCCCACATGATTAGCACATGCGCATCAAGCACCAGTACATGAATAATCAAATAAATAATATGGGACCTCGTATGCCCGATTGAACATATCTCACGTTCAATCAACGTACTTCGTCCGGCGCGGCAAAACATCGTGGTAAAGGTAACCTTCAGGCATTTCTCTCGAATAGAGGACCTTTACCCCACATGATTAGCCCATGCGCATCAAGATTACAATGCATAAACAAAGAAACAATGCATAAAAAATAAATAACGGAACAATAAACATAGATTTAAATCACAAAATGAAACACGTGCTTGAAAGTTTCTCAAGCGGTACGTGGAGTTGTATCCCAAGTACAGACCGCACTATCGTCCATTCGGATTCGGCTACGGAATTTACGTCTGGGTTTCCATCTGATATACCGCAAGAGATAGCACGCAATTATTAACACAATGCAAATAAAAATAGACGTGAAATATAATAATGCATATGATGAAATAACAAAAAATAACCAAAACGATAAATAGTAAGCTAAGTGCGAAATATTGAAGGAAGATAAATGACTGAAAATAAATGAGGAATAGTAAAGAGATGTGACCAATAGTTTGGCCGTTTTTAATAGGACTGCGCATGCCCGGTTGGACGTATTTCACGTCCAACCAAGCATGCCGTTTCCAGGACGAAAAAAATAAAATATAACAAAGGGTGCCCTCAGGTTTTATCTTTTAAGTCGCTTCTCGGTAGTGCGTTGAGACGTCGCCGGAAGGGTTAACGTTTCGTTATTTTTTTGGCTTGCCGCTGTTTTTCTTCACTATTTTCGTACTGTTTTGCTGCTGTTCTGAGGTCGATTTGGCTACTGTTTTTGGGTGATATTGGGTCACGGTTTTAGAGTATTCTTGGGACTATTTTGGACTGTTATTTTGGTACGGTTTGGGGCTGTTATTGTTGAGGGTTTGTGGGCAGTTTCAGTGGGGTGATGTGTGGTCTGCAAGGTGCGTTTGTGAGGAGTTGCGGGCAAGGTGACTTTGTGTTTGAGTTTAAAAGTGGTGTGATGTGGGCTGTGTTCAGTCGGCCAGTTGGTGAGAGGCGAGAAGTGGATTCTGTTGTTGGGTAGAGGGGCTGCTGTTGTGAGTGGTGAAGCTAAGGGTTCTTGTTTTATTGTATGTTCAAGTGGAGGGCTTTTTGCTGGCATTTTCTGAGTCGGTCAGTGTGAGTGAATCTAGAGTTTATTTTGTTCGTTTCTGGTCTAAGCGTGAAGGGTTATTTTGATGAGGGGCGTCTGCATGTATTAGGGTTTTATTTGTTATTTTTGAGTTGGCCGAGAGGAGTGAGAAGGGAGAGGGCCTTGTGATTGCCGAGAGGGGTCTTTGTGGCAGTGTGTTTGTGGCGTGAGAAGAGAAGGATGGAGAGAGCTGCTTTGTTGATGCCGTGGCCCAATTTTGTTGATGGCGTGGGTTGATGAGTTGGTGAGGGGAGTGTCCGTGTGTTTAAGAGAGAAAAAGCCGAGGGTTTTAACGTGTGCCTTGTGTTGTAGAAAGAGAGGGCCGAAGCCTTTGTGTTTTGTTAAATAGAGAACAAGGTGAAGGTTTGCCGAGAGGATCGAGACTCCCAATTGCCGAGAGCTGCCAGGGCTTAGGGTTTGATTTTCGTCTCTTTTTATAATGGTGCATGCTCGGGTTTCCTAGTGTGTGCATGTCTCAAAAAGGGAAACAAATCAAATAAATATGGGGTGTATTTAATTAAATTATTAAGGGAAATAAATTTGTTTAATTTTAGTGGGGAATATCTTTAAATTGGTAGGTGATTTATTTAATTTAGGAATGAGATTTATTTAATTTAGGAATGTGATTTGTTTTGATTTTAATTAGATTTGATTTAATTTAATTGGATTTAATTTAATTTGTGACATGTGTTAAATATGATTTAATTATTTTTTGTTTGGGCTTTGGGCAAAATGGGCTTTGGATGGGTTGCGAGGGTTTTAGGCCGAGGCTAAAATATTAAAACAGGGATCAATCAAGCGAACCCGATGCTAAAAAATGGGAATAATTTTGGCAAGGTATTTATTTTTGAATTTTTCATTTCCAACGTCCGTTTACCGCGACTACCGTAACTTATCGGGTAGTGCCTTCATATGAGGCTCATCATTGGGTTTTATGCAAAAATGCAGTGTTTATAGAGAGTGTTTAGACTCTTTAGATATAAAAGGATATAACTAAAAAAGAGGAGGGCTAACCCCAGTTGTGTAGCCCAACAATTAAACAAGATAATAAAACCATGTTTGGGAAGTTTTAATTAAATTTTATATCATATGGAACATCACCTTCTTGGCTGGATTCAGCAAAAGCACTGTATTTGACTTTATTTTTTTGGTAATGCATATGAAGCGTGTCCGTATTATCCTCTTGCTTATGTCTAGTTCAATAATAAAATATTAACTTCCTATCCTCTTGATCATGAATTCAAACCTTAAAAACATACTCTTCCTTAGATTTTGCTTATATTAGAAGCATTTTGCATTAAGTATGACTTTAGAGGTTTCTGCCTTACCTAAGTGTGCTATATATAACAGGATAAAAGAAAAATTTATGTTGACTAAACTAAGGCTTTGCTTCGTATTAAAGTGCGGTGGTTTTTAAGCTATAGCCGCAGTAGAGTGGTAGTGTAACTGGTTAATTTAGCAGTGCGTTTATCAAATACTTCACCAACTTAATTTCCACAACGTAGTTGATATATAGAAATTGCTAGGGTTGATGTTCGGAGCGTCAATCCGGATCGTATATATGTCCGATTCATAAATACAAACAATTATTTTTTTCCATAATATTACGTATTTATGGTAGCACATCTTGTCTTTTATATATATTCGATCTAATTTGATTAGATTGAAACTAAATCCGATTTAGTGAAATATATATATATATATATATTAGACAAGGACCCGAAGATTTACAACGTAGGGCACAGTTACAATGTAAGTTGTAATTGACATTGGGAAGCGTCACTATAAGTTGTATATTCTCAAATATAGTTCCTGGTCAAGATTTACTGACACGAGTCAGTTAGTAAAATCAGCTGAGACTAGTACATGTCTTATATCCAGACATTATCCGATGGTTTATCCCAATGAAACTTGAGTCTTTAGAGATTCGTATAGACATGTAGGTGTTTATTCGATAAACACTGAACGACTCACTGAAGATTTCATAATAGATGGTACACTAACGTCAATAGGAATTTTCTCGAGTCGAGTAGCATAGTAGTCATTAGACTTGAGATATCAAAGTGGATATATGAGTTATTGTTAGTACCCAAGGGGCAAAATAGGAAATAAGAAATGGTAGATGGGTCATTTTAATTATTTAGGGTTTAGATATAAATTAGATTGTTTTGTTTCATTTGGGGTTATGCTATTATTGTTGTTGAATTTGAGAATTGGAGGGGAAAACCCTAGGAGGTTGCCAATACCTTAATGTTGAGTAAGGGCTGGTGAATCCATTCACCTTCAACTATCTTGTTATTTCCGTTTCTTTTATTAATTAAAATACAATTAAGCTTCTGTTTTTTGGGTGTTTTGGGTCCAAACATTTGGGGGTTCCATCAAATTGGTATCAGAGTTGTAGTTCATTGGATCTTTGAGGATTGTTGTTAGTTGAGAGCCGAAAAAGAAAATCAAAGCAGAAATCAGTCAAACAGAAATCATAAAACCCAAACCCTAACTGCCGCCACCCCCCACCACCACCCCAGCATCCATCGTCGACAGCCGAGACCACCAACCACCTCAGACGACGCCGACGAACACATCACTACCGCTGACAACTCCAAATCAAACCAGAACAGCCACACATGCCACCATGACTCACTCACCGCCGTTGTCCATCATCAGTATCAATGAAGACCACCATTACAATTAGAATTCGCCGCCGACCAAACCCTAGCCATCGCCGATGACATCCAATCACCTGCAGCAGCCATCGCGATAGCTGTGCGTTTCACGCTCAATGACGCCTCTCAACAACTGTCCTCCGTCCACCAAGCACACCAAAACATCCCCTTCACGCCGACGACCAAAACATCCCCTTCACGCCGACGACCAAAACCAGACCACCCTCGAAGCTAAAAATCACCGAAAAATTCTGGAAAACAGCAACCAACTGCCTATAGCGAGCTTCTGACGTCACCGCCACCACCAACGTACTCAGCACGTTCTACTCTTTAAGATCTGACCACCCCTTTGCATTTTCGACCACCGGCAGGTTATTTATATTTTCACCCCTAAGGTTTCTGATTTTTATGATTTGGCCCTGAAAGTTTCAATTTCTTTTATTTTAGCCCCTGGTGCTATTTTCTACTTGATTTCAACCTACTGTTTTGCAGGGAAAAAAAGAAAAAAAATAAAGAAGAAGAAGAAACTGACAGAAAAAAATGAGGTGTATTGGAAGTTCGTACGAATTGGGTAACCTACGACAAGATAGTTCTCTATGTTATTATATTAATAGGTTCGATTGTGTGGCGGGATCAGTGTCTTACACATCCGAGTACCATTTACCGGGCATCTTCATCAATGGATTACAATATGAGCTGCAATCGGAGGTTCGAGAGGGCTTAAAGCACTTGAAGGTGATTGATCTTGATGGGGTCAAAAAAATAGCTCTAAAGGCGATAGAGAAACTAGCAGAATTGGTCAGATTGGCGGAATTCAGAAAACAGAGATTGATAATTTCACGCAAGACCGGAAGATCCCCAATCGGTAATGGTTTCGCATACCAGTCAAATGTTAGAGGATTGGATAGAGTTGAGGAAGATCCTTAGAAAAAGCTTGACTCAATGTTGGAGAAGATGCAGAAGATGATAAAAGGATCAAATACCAATTTTGAGATTCACACTGATGCACCACCTCACTTCAAGAGGCAAGTACTGGCCTAACACCGCTTGTGGAGAGCAATGGAAAAAAATCTGAGAACCTTCCAAACGGTCGACTGGGAAAATTCAAGCAACTTTATGTGGTTGATTTTTAGTTTCGGAGGGATAAAAGCCTTTGTTTTCGATGTGATGATAGATTTCATCCGAAGCATGTATGTCAAACTAAAACGGTTGAATATGTTGAGGTCGGGGATCCTGTCCTCATGGATGAGAGTGAAGCAAGTAATAAAGTCAAATGTAATGGGATGAAGAGTGAAGAACTCGATGTAGTGGAGTCTATAGACGTTAAGGATGAGGATCATGCTCCTAAGACTATTGAGTTCTTAAAGAAACAAGAGCATGCTAAGGAGGAGGAACCATTGCGACTTGTGGAATTAGTGGAGAAAGATAATGAATCGGAATCGTTTGTTATTCCTCAAGCGAAGAAATTGGAGGAGCCATTTACGTATTTTTTAGGTTTTGTTGGTGGATCTGTTGTTTTCAGATCGGTTCTGCAAGGGATTATTCGGCACTCTTATCAATCAGCTGAATTTATTGGTTATCTGGAGGAAGCGTGAGACTTCATCAGGACAATGTTGTTCAAGCCTGTGATATCTTTTGGTGCGATAGTCATATCCGCACTCCCACGTTGAGGACAACGTGTTTTTCAAAGGGGGGATAAATGTTAGGACCCAATGGGTAAAATAGGAAATAAGAAATGGTAGATGGGTCATTTTAGTTATTTAGGGTTTAGATATAAATTAGGTTGTTTTGTTTCATTTGGGGTTATGCTATTATTGTTGTTGAATTTAGGAATTGGAGGAGAAAACCCTAGGGAGGTTGCCAACACCTTAATGTTGAGCAAGGGTTGGTGAATCCATTCACCTTCAACAATATTGTTATTTCCGTTTCTTTTATTAATTAAAAAACAATTTAATTATATTCTTAGTGTGTTGATTTGGGGGTTCCATCAGTTACCCTCCATATTTTGATGACAATCACATCAACGATCTATTTAGGTTAGACATCTGCCTGTTCGTTGGGTGTGGATTGATGCTCATGATATCCGGTGTGTATTAAGATAGAATTTGTTACTCCAGTGCACAAGGCATATGTATCCTGCACGTGTTTATGATCTGTTAAATTCATAGTCGTGGTACACTGCGGAAATGAATTTCGAGTGTTATTTATAGATCATAAATTTGTAAATCGATTATATTATACCTAGGGATTTGACGTTCCCATCTATATCCCTGATATAATATGGATAGCCTGTGATTGAGGGATTATATGTATGCGATGATCTCGACTTGTATAGTTTAGAGAGATTATCAATGATCGTCATAATTTATGAGTGAGTGAATTATGGACACGGAATTGGATTCTGTGATGGATAAATATGAACTTAGAGAGTCACAGAATATGAAGTGTACTCGTTGAGCACTTGGACAACGCGTTATGGTAATTATTCATAATATTTTTATCGGATTAAATTAGTTAATTCGAATCATTTAGTCCGTGAATGAAAATACACATGCAAAGGATATTTTAGTCACTTTACATATGTGATTTATATGACAAGTGTCCAAATAATTTATTTAGACATTATATTTGATATAATATAATATAAATTATTTGATGGATATTTGTTAATTAATTAATTATATATATGATATATATAATTAATTTTTGTCCAAATATTTAATATATTTAATTTGATTAAATTAATATTAAATTAGAGGAGTGTCACAATATCATGACTTATGGAAAAGTAACATTTGTTTGGCAAATAACCATTTTACCCTTGAACCCAATTATTATATTTTGACTTTTGGCTTAGTAGATAAGCTTTATAAGTTAAAATATAATTTTATCCTCCTTAGCTTCTTGGACCATTGGTTATATTAGTCTTTTTCTTGTGTGAAGCTTATTTAATAAGCTTGGGATGAAAAGACAGGCTATGTTTTTGGCCATTTTAGAAAAGAAAAAAGTTGTTTTCTTCTCTTTCTCGGTAAGTGATGGCCAAAAACCATTGCATCCTTCAACCTTCAAAATTACACCATAGAGAGTAAAGAAAAAAGAATGAGCAAGAACAAGTTTTGGAAGAAGACTTAGTAGATTAAAGTTATTTTTTTTTTATCTTCTTTCTTTTAGAAAGTTATTTCTTTTGTTTTTGTTGAAAGCATGAGATGTAGAGATTCTTTTACACTCTATTTTTGGGACTTTTTGATTTGGTTGATAGATTGAGAAACTTTGAGCATGTGTAGATATACTTTAACTAAATTAGTGTAATTTGTGTTCAATTTATTATTAGACAACTAGGTTGTCATTCAAGAGTGTAATAAGCACTCTTGTTATGCCTAGAATTATTATAGAGTTCTTCATTGGCAGTGACTTTGATTTGATATAAGATTAATTTGATTAGTTTTGAGAAAATTGAATTTAAAGCATGAAAAATGATAATTTTACTCACTGTTTTTAGACCTAGAAAATCTAGAAATTTTGTGATGAAAATATGCCATTTGATTGTGTTGGATGTGTATTGGGAGTTAGGATAATTTTCGGAAATTATTTCAGAGTGAAAATAAACGAAAACAGCGAAAAACGACGTAATCGGGTGAAATTCGGGCTAACCGGGTACAAGCTGTCCGAACAGTGAATTCGTCACTGTTTGGACAGCCCATGAACTGACTGAATATTATCGGGGCTGACTTGGGTAGTCCCGTGTTGTTTCGGTTGGTCCGTTCAGCTGAAAACGCCTTTTATGTCATTTTACGGGGAATTATTTTTCTAAAAATTTCACGGTGTTTTCATAATTAATATGTCGTTATATGATATCGAATAATATTTTTAGGTGAAATATGAATAAATTATAAATATATGATATCGAATAATTTATTCGATAACTTTAAAATTTTTAAAATTATGATTTCGTCCGAACCGCGCTTGCGCAACCTCAATAGAAATACCAAACAAACCCTAATACCGTTTGCCGTTTAGAATCTCAAGCTGTGTTATAAATGTAGCTAACACATGCATAAGAGTGGCTTGTCCACGACGAATATATTGGACTTACAATTTCTGTTAAAATAACATAAAGAAATGATGCATGTAATTAATTAACTGTCAAATCCCAGTATTATGGAAATCGTCCCTGGCTATTAAATTAATAATGAATTGACCTTGTTCTAGAAGGATTAGGATTCAATGTCAGCCGTCTATTGTAAATTTTATATAAATCTCAATTATCTTATTATTATTAATTTAGTGTTCAATTTAAACTGTGATCTTAATTCGTCTTAGAATTGGCAGCTGGGTGGTGTGTTTGGGTAAAGGGAATTATTGAGCGTACAAGTTTAGACTGATTCTAACCACCCGTTTACTCCAATCTGAGTAGTGATTTTGATATGTATGACTTGTAGCCAGAAATATACGATGGAAATGAAGAAAAGAGGGGACAAGCTACAGTTAGTATCCAACTTTGAAGTGGGACCTTCTTTAATGAATACATGCATCGCCAACCGCCGGGGTTCTGCGGTATCATATGATTTTATATTTGGTAGTTGGTACGGTACGGTTAGATTTCTCGTTTTAAAGTTTTGATTGTAAATCTAAGACTAATAGAAGATCTATTGATTAGGTTGCGTAGCTTCAAACAAGCAAGCAGAATTCTAATAGTACTAATATTGTTCACCTACGGAAGTTTGTCCAAACATAACGAAAATCCTCGTAATCTGTTACAACTTGATTAGATAAGTTTTTGAATCAGAATTTGCCAATATTCAAAACCCAACAAACTCTCTTTTTAACATTCCGTGATAAGACAAAGGAATAAACAAAATGTAAACATGCTACAAACTACGCCGAAGTAATCAATCAAATGCGACTTTTACTTTTTGGGATGAAATGGCGAGGAATAAACAAAAACAAACTATTGCACACAGAAAACTATGCTATAACAACATCATCATAAGCAATCTTCTCTCCCTCACAACATCATCATCATAGTTAACAAATAGAACATGGACAAGACAAGATACTAGAGTTCCAAAATGCTTAAAACACAATCTAGATGTAATGTCATGGTATGTAATGCAGGTATAAATAAAAATATATAAAATATAATTGCACTATGTGAGAAACAAAAAAAATAAATAAATAAATAGTTAATGAAAAATTATTCGAATTTCTTATTTTTATGTAATATACATATTGTATTATATAGACATTATAAAAGTGAATATATCGGGAATATTCCCGTATGAAATAATATAATAAATCAATTTGCAATCGATATATAAATTATAAAGATATCACAATCAATCATATTAATTGTAATATCTTTATATTCCCCATCAAATTCAAGGTGGTGGTGGTGGTGGTGAAAGCAGGTTGAGTTTGAAAATGAGGGCGGTTGTGTAGCAGCATGGAATCAAAGACTTGGTGAAGACATCAGCTAGTTGATCAGTGGATCGAAGATACACGAAATGAATAGTGCCGTAAGAAAAGTTTTAATGAATGAAATGACAATCAATCGCAATGTATTTAGTGTGTTCATGAAAAACATCATTATGCATATTTTGAATAGCACTTTGATTGTCACAACAAAGAGTAATAAAAGATGGTTGAGGCATACCATATAATCTAGAAGCCAATGTAGCCATAGAAGTTCAGTCGTAATAGCGACAAGAGCTCTATATTTAACCTCAGTATTAGAGCAGGTTATCTATAGTTGTTTCTTACTACGCCATGATATAAGTGAGTCACCAAGGAATAAATAATAATTTGTAGTTGATCAACGATCAGTAGAGTCTCCTACACAATTAGCATATGAATATGCACGAAGATCAAGTGAATAGTGCACAAAGAAGTGAAGACCATGAAAGAGAGCGCCTTTTACGTAGTGAAGGATGCGAACTATAATAGCATAATGAGTAGAACGAGGGGCGGCCAGGAACTAACTAACTATATGAACTAATAAGCAATGTTAGGTCGAGTGACTATGAGGTAAATTAAATTTCCAACCAATAGTTTGTAGAGAGTATGATCATCGAGAGGAGTGACAATCATAGGTGTATCTTCAGGCGGGCTAGGGGCTCACCCCACCCTGATAAGGTTCTTGAATAACTGATTATTTATTGTTGACTGTACTGATAAGAACAAGAGAAAGCAAAGGCTACACGTATTTTGATTAAAGAGAGAAGCGTTCGTAGGAAGGCGGAAATGTGCTTTTTGTAGTATCATACTCAATTAGAGTTGGAACTGTCTTTCTATCTGTAAGCCCGCGTATGAGCGAAGTAAGATTTTTCGCTATGTCTATGACATCGGCGACCACGATACTATTGAGCTCGCAGCTCGTAGAGAGTACGGATAGTCCCACGGGAGAACTAACTGAGGATAATGGAATGGCAACCGAGTATGAGACACTAGGAATGATTTAAGGGCGCATTACACCCCTTGTAAGGTCCGACCTTAAATCCATTTGGGTTTGAAATGGTCCCTTACTGATGTCAGTATAATACCAAGGTTCAAAAGAGGATCATGATTATGCCTAAAAATAACTTGTGGTTATCGTAGTAGAGCTGGGGTGTCGATTCCTCAGGGAGATGGTTACAGGAACTAATTTACTCAAACAAAATGTTAGAAATAACTTAATATAAAGATAATGATTAAATTGATAATGAAAGATAAAACTACGGAAAAAACTTTAAAGATATAAGTAGAGAAAAGCAGCAAAGCATCGGGAATCCCTCTTGTATCAAACTCATATATTCAATTATTGATTCTTTTTATTACGCAATTGAAGGTTTCACATCCCAAACCAACAATTGGAAGATATTCAATTCTACTCATATTAAATTCTAAGGTAATCAATGATTATTTTCTCTATGTTAACAGGACACAAAAGTTATCATTACGAGCTATCTAACGTCGACAATATACCCTTAGGCAATACTGCAGCATAAGACCAACACATAAAACAACTTTACCAGTCACAACCGATTTCATAAATCACATATAGAAGAAGAATGACTGGATCTATATGGGAGTTGACAAAACAAGTTTATGGATTATAAAGCGAAAGATAATAAAGAACAACAACCATCAATTTTATTAAACGTTTAAAATTCATTCAAGAATCAACAACATGAATATAAGAAGTTTAAATACAGAAGTTCATCCTTAGCTTGCCTAGGAGATTAGCTCTCCATGGAAGAAAGAGATACAACCTAAGTAGATCGGAGAGACGTCATGATTTCCTTGAAGTTCATCGTTCTCCTTCATTGATTTTGTCTTTGTGGCTCTTTGATGTGTTTTTTCTCTTATTTTTCTCCTATTTTCTCCCTTTCTAGGGTTTTGGACGAAGTTGGGTTTATATAGAGAAGTCCCAGCGGCATGATTTGCATAAAAATGCACAAAATGCTAAACTCTGGAATACGCATCCGTGTCGCGATGAGTGGACTTGTACTCGTCGTGACGCTCGGCCAGTTTTCTGGTTTCTCTGATTCTGTGATTCAACTCTTCCCGTGGGCTTCTGATGCGTCCGTAAGGTCCCGAAACATGTGTAATTTCTCCAAACTTCATATTCCATTGCTCCTAATAACAAAGCACAAAATAAACTCTAATTAAGATTGAACATATGATAATTAAGCCGACTTAGCGATGTTCAAAGTACACTTTCATGCACTTATCACAACGCCCAACCAGCTTATTTCTAGTCCATAGCAATTCAAGCCTAAAAATAAAATAAGAATTAAAATAAATAAATAAAAACTATCTAAGCCATTTTCGTAGGGATCACGATTGCATTTAGCGTATGCAACAAGCCTTTAAACCCCTAGGTGTCCCTAGTGGATGAGTTATAGTCTCATGAGGGTTTACAGTGACGATACCCACAAACGTCATGCAAAACACATGCAAACTGAAAATAACAAAATAACTAGTCCAAATAGCTACACATATTATTGTCCTCAAAGAATGGCTAGTAATGAAACCAGAGAACCTTCAAAGTACTCAATGTAACTCAAATCCAAGTCTTTGAATAAATCATATAAGCCAGACTCAGAGTTTGTGTGTGAAGGTTCATTCACAGCTTGATTCCTAGGTAAGCTAACTCAATGATTTTTGTTTTAAAAATTGGGATCGATGGGTTAAACCACCTAAATATCTCAATTAAGCTCTGTAATTTATTTTATGTGCTCAATATGGTATGATTTTTCTTTTCTTGCCTCTTTTTGCTTTTCTTTTTGAATTTATTTTTTTTTTTGCAACACACCTACCCTTTAAGGTATCATTTCTCCTCATGGTGGTCTTACTACTCGCCCATGGGTAGCTTCACGCTTATCGGTTATAGGTGGTTTAATTTCTTTCTTTCGAGACTTTTTCTTTTATTTTTAACCATACCACACATCATAACACAAGAAAATCAGGATAGACATCTAAGCAAACAGTCATTTATCGATAGTAATTTCTTCAACTAGTCACCTTGCTAACTACTCAGGCTTTCACTGCTAAAAACCCCTAATTAAGTGCTTACGAGTCTAACCTAAATAAACTATTCAAAGCATCAGATAAAAGTTCATCAAAACTTATCTTTTCTAAAATTTCACCATAAAACAAATAATATCATCATAGGATTTATGCTTAAATATTAAGGACTAAAAATAAACAAAATAAAATATTTTTTTTAAATATATGACAGTTTTTCATGCCCATGCATACACCCATACACTTAAAAATTGCATTTTCCTCAATGTAAGATAAATATAAAGAAAAAAAAAATTAAGGAACAACACTACCAGGCGCGGAGTTGATCAGGTTCCTGCTGGTGAGACTTTGGCTATGTGGCTGTGTATGTTGTGCTAAAACCTGCATAAACTCTTATGCAAACAATAAAAATAAAACATGTAATTAGCACACAATAAAATAAAACAAAGGTAAATAAAATAAACAAAGTAAAATAAATGCAGGTGCAAAGGTTGCCTCCCTACTAGCGCTAAGTTTAACGTCTTCAGCCAGACATAACCACTTAAGTTGTTCATGGTGGCTTCCATCTAGCATACTGATGAAGGCATGTGAGGGAATTTATGTCTAGCTGTGGCAGTGTATCCATTGATCCTCCAGGGTCTGGTGGCTGAAATTGGGACTGCACATATGGACAAGTTAGTTCAATCCCCTTTTTAATCTCCCAGGTATCATTTTTAATTGAGCATGAACTCTCATTTTCCTCCTTTTTCGATTCTTTGGGACCAGATTCAGTTAGGAGGATTTGATTCAGGTTGTAGAGAAGTTGTTTCTGGTAAGACCGTTTCTAGTATATAGGAGTAATGGCACTCATCATCACCCTGTGGTGTTTTTCAACATGAAAAATGTTAAGTGCTTGAGGAAAGGGTACCCTAACTGGGAAATATGGTACTTGTTCTTCCTGAGATGTGTTAGCACTATTATCCTTAGGGTCACCTATAGTGTTGGGCATGTTCTACACTCCTACCTCGTTACCACTCCTAGTGATTATGGCATTAACATCTTTTATATCGGCTACATCATGATTAGCCTGTGCTATTTGTTGCTTTTGTGGATTAGGTTGAGCTTGAGATGATAATTTTCCTTTTTCTTGCAGACTCAAGGCATTAATTAACTTAGAAATCCGACTCTTAATCTCCTTATGGTCTTCAGCTACCTGAGCTATCAATGACTCGATCTTTTGATTGTTTTTATCCTGGGCCTCCACAAATGCTTGCACAGTATCCTCAAGGGAATTCCTAAGAACTACATGAGTGTGATACTGGGGGGGCACTGTAAGTGTTCTCTAAGAACATGCATAGGATCAATTAAGCATAAAATTTGTGTGAATAATCAAAGTAAGTTGTGGAAAAAGTACTCACATTGATCGGCAATGAGGATGTAGGATTTAAAAATTTTTGCTCCTTTGTGTATTGCTCCAAGCTCCTCTTTGATTGTATGTTGAGCTCCAAGCTAGTAATTTGAATTTCAAACTCAATGGGAAAGGTTTCCCTAACACCTTTGAATGACTCCATTGATGTGCTAGCATGCAAGATTTTGAAACAAAATCATCACCTATAAACCCTAGGTTCACACCATTTTTGAAGAATGGGAGAGAAAAGGTTTCGGCCAAGCCTTAGGGAGAGAGAGAGATGTGTATTTGTTACTTGTGTAATTCTAATTCAAAAATCAATTACCTATTACCAAAAATTAAAGTTGGTAAAAGTCATTCCAAATGACATAAAGTAAGCTTGTGTGTTTTACAAGCTTCCACAAATCACCAACTTCCATCAACGAAAAGGTAAACAAAGTTGACTAGTGATGTGACTTATGGGCTCCACTTAAATTCAAAATCCGAGTGGGCCCGCTAAATATATTTCGGGCTCGGGTTCGTTAATCCGAATTAACGAATTTTCCGTTGCGACTTAATTAAATCAAATTTAATTAAGTAATAGTGCCTTCCAAAATTATTAAGAAAGTCGCTTACGAATTAATTCCAAATTAATTCGTTCGCTCGAATTAAAATCCAATTTTAATTCTGCTTGAAATCCAATTTCATTTAATATATCGAATATATTATTTTAATCTATTAATTCCAAATTAATCGTTCTCTCTCTTCAATTCGAATTTTATCCCAGATAAATTCTCTCAGCAATTAATCCTAGATTAATTTTCTCTCTTTCATAATTAATCCCAGATTAATCCTATTCGAGTCCAACGTCATTGGTGCATCTTTGGGAAGCGACCCATGAGATCCCTGGATATGATGGCAGTAAATCCGATCGTCGGACTATCCGAACACGTGATCTTACTGATTTACAAGACATTGTTGGCTTCTAGCAAAGCACCGTGCCTACCCAATTCTCCAGAAATATTCTTTTAAGGAATATGTAATCCGTGTCAGGCGTAGGTAGTATACGTAGTATTGCGTATTTTGATCCAGTATCGATATCACATGCTAGGCCTAGGGCTAGAATTGTGTCTGCCCGATGACTGCAGTACTTAAGAGTACTAGTTCCGTATCCTATGTGATCATCATCTCCATATGACTGGAGTGATACTTCAATCTTGACATCACACCCAATACACTACGATTCTCAGTATACCAAGAAGAGGCGTACACAGAACTTGTTAAAGCCTCGGACGACCAAAACCAAAGTATACTGATTGTCGTAAGTATTAGCGAAACAAGTCTCAGGTTATGACCAAATACACCTACCCTGATTCGAATTCCCATAGACACATAGTCATACTACCAATGGGATTCCGAGGGGTCTATCTAGAGCGAAGTTGTTTCCGTACCATCGGTAAACAGAACCTCATATTACACTTGCATGAGTATCCAATACCCAAATATGAGAACTATGCCATTAGGCTTCCATAACACGCACAAGTGTAATACTAGTCTATTCCGCATTATCGATGTCCAGTCGCGATAATACTACGACTAGAGAATATTTAATGATAAACCGTACGTAGATTAATACTGTCTTATATCTTATTAATCCAGTACGAATCATATGGACTTTTATCATTTATAATCCTGGTAATGTGATTACAAATGATAAAAGAGCAATTTCCTTTGTCACATAGTTAATTTGTACAACAACACCATGTTCTATACAAATAGTGATGCTATGGGTCATAATTGTCCAATAATCTCCCACATGGCCTATAGCCAATCACTCAAGTGTCCTACACCTGAACTATGTATGGGTCCGCTCAAACTTCTGCTGAGAGAAACAGCTTTCGTTAGCGGATTTGCAATGTTATCATCGGATGCGTTTTATTCAATCATCACATCGCCACGATGTATGATCCGACGAATCATATGAATTAGTCGAAGTACATACTTGGATCATTGATGAGACCGTGGTTCCTTAGTCTGTGCTGTAGCCCAGCTCAGCTGCTAACAGAACTATATCTAATCCAATTAGGATTATATAGATCCAAAAATACTTCTTTTGCTGCCTCAGCTGCAGCAATGTTCCGCTTTTGTTATTTATTCGGCAACAATATATTTCTTGGAAAATTCCAGCTCACTGTTCCGTTATTCAAACTAAATATGTACCGTTATTGTGAGTTAAAGTCGTCTTTGTCGGATTAGAAACTTGCAGCGGTGAACCCAGTTACCTCAAGTTCTCATTCTCCATAAATCCACAAAGCATCCTTAGTTCGTCCAAGATACTCAAGGATGTTCTTTACATTAATCCAGTGACCATCACCCGGATTGGCCTTATAGCGTCTACATATGCTCAAAGCATATGAGACATCAAGTCACATACATTTCAAAAATGTACGAACTCTTGGAGGGTTGTCAGTAGCTTTCTAGATCTATCCCAGTAGATCTTTATTCCTAGAATAAAGACTGCTTCTCCCAGGTATTCTATGAAGAATTTTATTGAAAGTCAAGCTTTCACCGATTACATTATTGGAATGTTATTGTTAAGAAGCAATACCTCATCAACTTATACGACATTCATTGTCAGTGCGCTCCCACTAACCTTCTTATATACACAAGAATCATATTCATTTAAATGAAATCATATACCATTATGATCTTATCAAAACGTTGGTTCCAAGAACACAATGCTCGATTTAATCCATAAATAGATCGATTTAACTTGCAAACCTTGTTTGTATGTTTCGGCACGACAAAACCGTCAGGATGTTGTAAACATCCTCCAAAAGGTTTCCGTGAAGGAAAGCGGATTTGGCGTCCAGCTGTTTTAGGCACTGCATTTTTGCATATAAGTCCCGATGATGAGTCTCGCATAGAGACACTACCTCTTTAATTGTGGAAGCCGCGGGAAACGGATGTTGGAAGGGAAGAGTCAAGAATTGACATTTCTGTTGGATTTAATTCGCTGGATTAGCTTCGGGTTCGCTTGTTAGACCTCTGTTTCAAAACACATCCTTAGCCCAAACCCCCGCAAGACACACATCAAGCCCACACACATCACCAAACCATACACCAAGCCCACCAAACTGAGCCAAGCCCATACCCAAATCACTTTAAGCCACACCCACTCACCTTCCAAATTAACAAAAACATATATTAAACACATGCATAAATCAAGCCAAATCCCCTTCCAAAATTAAAGAAATCCCATCAAATACTTTCCATGGTCAATGGGTCACGCTTAACTGAGATCACTAAGTTTGTTGTGCCAAAGCCAAGGCTTAGTTGATTCAGATGAAAGAGGTTAGGCAATATATTGGATATATTGGCATATATAAGATATATGTTTCGGACTTGGATGTCCCCTACTGGATCTAGGAATTGGATTGGATCCAATTGATCTTAGAGATCTACCTAGTTAATTATCATACAATTTGTTGGCCAAAGTCAAGATTGTGTGATATTTAACGGGATCCTAGCCCGCTAGGAAACACGGTTTCCCGAGTACTCGACAGAGGGTTAGAGGCTCGCCAAAAAATAGTGGGAGGCAAGAATTGAATTTCCAATATTCGTTTAATTACTTGCCATACGCGCTCAAATAAATATCATTCGTCAAATAAATTAAATGTTAGTTGGACTAATATTTAAATCGTTGTTTTAATAAAACAGTTGGACTGTATTCAAACAAATTAATTATAATTGATAAATAGTTGGACTATAATAATCATTATAATAAATAGTACCGAAAATCGTTGATTAAATAGTTGGACTATTAGAATCAAGATAAAATTAAAAGATGGCATTTAAAAAACATAATCCTAGGGAAAATGTATTTAAATGGTTTAATTTTCAAATTGGGAATATTTCAGGATGGTCCTGGAAACTAATAAGTTACTTTATTTGATAAAATAACATATTAGGCCAAGCCCGGAGTTAAGCAATAGTAGAGCAAAATCTTTGGAAGATTTATGTGATGATAACTTTAGTGCTTAATCCATTATACTTGTCAAATAGATTCCTTAATTTCTGAATTAGAACTAAGGATTAGATCCTTAAAGTATGATAAAGAATTTGAAGGATCTTCATAGATCTATCCTTAGATCTTAGAAGTATTAAATTACAA
>SKCR01023335.1:0-49616 GCA_019454045.1 Zanthoxylum bungeanum | reverse complement strand
AGTACTTGGACAATCAATACGCTTTGATTTTGGTCGTCCAGGACTTTAACAGGTTCTGTGTACGCCTCTTCTGGGTTTATTAAGAATCATAGTGTATTGGGTGTGATGTCAAGATGGAAGTATCACTTCAGTCATATGGAGATGATGATCACGCAGTGATAGAGAACTGGTACTCTAATTGGTTGCAACCATCGGGATAATATGACATGGTCATGATTATCCGATTAAAGAGACTAGTTGCTTGTGATCCGATATATGCTTCGTACGGGGCAGACACTATTCCAGCCCCAGACGTTGCATGTGACATCTGATACTGGATCGTAATACGCAATACTAAGTATACTACGCCTGACATAAATTATATATTCCTTTAAGAATATTTCTGGAGAATTGGGAAGGCACGGTGCTTTGCTAGAAGCCAACCATGTCTGTAAATCAGTAAAAATGTAGTACAAGGTACGTACATGTTTGGATAGTCTGACGACCGGATTTACTGCCAACATATCCAGGGATCTCATGGGTCGCTTCCCGAAGATTCACCGATGACGTATCATTCGAACATAATTAATCTAGGATTAATTACGGAGAGATTTTATCTAGGATAAAATACTATTTGAAGAGAGAGAACGATTAATTTGGAATTAATCGATAAAAAATATATTCGATATATTAAACGAAATTAGATTTCGACACAGAATTAAAATTGGATTTTAATTTGGGCAAACGAATTAATTTAGAATTAATTCGCAAGCGACATGAATAGTAATTTTGCTTGGCATAATTAGTTAATTAAATTTGATTTAATTACGTCGCAACGGAAAGTTCGTTAATTCGGAATTAGCGAACCTGAGCCCGAGAGTTTTTACGGGCCCACTCGAATTTTGAATTCAAGTGGTGCCCACATGTCACATCACAAGTCACATCACTTGTCACTTTAATTAACTTTATGGTGATGGGTTTTGGTGGGTTTGTGAAGACTTGTTCTACACTCCAAATTGATGGAATGATTGACCTTTTACCAAAACATGGTTTGGTATATCTTTGTTTTGTTTTTGAAATTAAAACAAGTCAACTTCACTTCATCCCATCCTCTCTCATTCACGATTTTTGAACAAAAATTACTCTCTCCATAATTTTCTTCTTTGGCCGAACAAGGAGGAAGAACAAGAAGATTTTGTTGCAAAATTTTCTTAGTTGCTAGCACATTCAAATGATCATATAAGGTGTTAGGGAAACCTATCCTTGAGCTTGGAATCATCATCAAAAGCTTGGAGCTTGGATTTCACATTCAAAGGATCATATAAGGTGTTAGGGAAACCTATCCTTGAGCTTGGAATCATCATAAAAAGCTTGGAGCTTGGACTTCACATTCAAAGGAGACCTTGGCCGAAACTTTAAGGAGGAAAGTTTTGTATTTGACGCATCGAATATCCGATCAAAGTGAGTATTATTCCGCAAATTCTTCTTTGAGTATTCACATGTTTCATTGCTTAAATGATCTTGGGACATCTTAGAAACCCAACAAAAGAAACCCTAGAATCAAACTAGAAAATCAAGAATATGAAACAAGTTTTCAAAGCTTAAGGGAATTGAAGATTACCTTTAATCTCTAATTTTTCTTAAGCTTTTCTTGATTTTTCTCTTCCTTTCTTTATGGTTTTTTCAAACAAAAATTTGAGAGCTTCACTAATGGAGGTATTCGGCCATCATCCTTGATCAAAGAGAAAACAAATTTTAAGCCCTAAAAAAAAAGGGCCAGGACCGACTTATGTAAATAGGAGGGGTATTTTGGTCATTTTTCTTTTTAATCAAATTAAATGAATTAAGCTTTTAAGTAACAAATCAAATTGTACACATTTAGCCTAATTAAATCATGCAATGTTAACCAATAATAATTGGATAAATTTCATAACATTATGAAAAAAAATTTATTAATTAATCATTCAAATATTTAACAATTAAATATCCAAATAATCAATTAATATATTATTATTATATATGTATTTTTATTTACAATAAATAAAAAATACATATATTTATGGCATGTGTCAAAATCTCATTTGACGATTAATTAATGTGTATCTAATCATATTATGTATCAAATACAAATACACAGTAATTACGATTGACCAAAAAACCTTTATGCATGTGTTATCGTTTAACCGATTAAACGATCCGAATTAACTCATTTAATCCGATGAAGTATTATGAATAATCCGCATTATTCATATCGCGTTGCCCAAGTGCTCAATGAGTACACTTCATATTGTGGGACTCTCTAAGTTAGGTTTATCCGTCACGAAATCCAATTTCGTGTCCATAATCCACCCACTCATGGATAATGACGACCATGGATAATCTCGCTAAACTATACAAGTCGAGGTCATTGCATACGTATAATCCATCCGTCACAGGCTATCCATATTATACCTAGGGTATAGATAAAAATGTCAAACCCGTTCGGTAAAGGACCACTATGCTCGCTCAACTCGAGAAGATTCCTATTGACGTTGGTGTACCATCTATTAGGAAATCTTCAGTGAGTCGTTCAGTGTCTTATCAAATAAACACCTACATGTCTATATGAGTCTCCCGAGACTCATGGTTCACTGGGATAAACCATCGGACCAAGTCACGATATACGACATGTACTGGTCTCAGCGGATTTTACTAACCGACCCGTGTTAGTAAATCTTGACCAGGAACTTTTTTTAAGGGTATACATCTTATAGTGCACTTCCCAATGTCAATTATAAACTGCGTTGTAACTGCGCACTACATTGTAAATCCTAGGGTCTTGTCTAATATACACGTATCACTAAACCAGATTTAGTTTCGATCTAATCATAATCAGATATCTAATCGTAATTAGATCGAATAAGTGTATAAAAGACATGGTTGCTACCATTAAATTAGTAATATTATGGAAAATAGAATTGCTCGTATTTATGAATCGGACATAAATACGATCCGGATTGGCACTCTGAGCACCAACCCTAACATATGAACGATTCACGAAGTTGTGTCATCATGCTATATGCATCATGCATATCAAAATAAGTCTTCTTTAACTCAGAAGAAAGAGAACTCATGATGAATGATTTAACCCTTAAATCATCATCCTTCCATCGCTGGAAAGTCTCATGTTCCTCAGGAGATGCATCTGGTGATATAGCAAGCGGTACTGGACCTTCCAAAATATACCCCAACTTCTCGGAATTAAGGACAATCCTCAAGTCCATAGCCCAAATCAGCACCTTTTAGCTTATTCATATATAGCATATGAGCAAAATGATTGGTTGGAGGTGCCACCATCGCAAATCTATCAAATAGACAACGCATCAACGGTAAGCAGATAAAAGATAAAACAGTTTCATAATATATCAAAAAACATTAACTAGATCATGGAATTTTAATCTAAAAATGCCCCTCCCACTATTTCATGCAAAACTGTATTCCCCAAACAGAATACAAAACATGCGATAATCAAATCATAACATAATAGTGAAAGGTGGACCCATGAATATATTTCAGCTCACAACTTTGGCACGTTCTCGCCTACGTATATTCATTAGGTAGACAACTCGTTGTCAATCACTCAATAGTGACTCCTGGGTTTTTGGTCCTGGTCATTTCTCGTTATGACAGCTTTGGCACGTTCACAAGGAGGTGTACCAAGGTTAAACTTGTCAATGATGAATTCAAGATACTTGCGAAACCCTGACAGCTTTGACACGTCCAGAACTCCGCTTTCGCTTGAATTCACCTAATATCAAATATATCAGGTACAAATAAATTTCTACCGGCCATATCCTCACAACTTTGGCACGTTCTCGAATATAGTTGCAGAAAATTTATCGATAAGCGGTATTGGCAAGACGGACCAATTAATATGCATCAAATACATATTAAATTAAAAACCTTATTTTAAATAGGGATTTTCAGCAAAAATGTTTTTAATTTATTTAATCAAATTAAATAAACACATGTATTCATAAAGTCAAGATTAAAGTCAACATTGAATTTCAAGGGCATAATCATATATCGGGTGTCCGAATCAGACTCGCTCTGATACTATTTTTTGTTGGGGTTTTATAAGGAATTACGGGGTTAGCGCAACGGAACGCGGAAAAACCATTTTTTCCGATTTCAAAATTTTTTCTTGTATTAATCAAATAAATATATTTATTTAATTAACCAATACTTAAAATATGAAATTTTAACTCAAGAAATCATATTTCTTATAATTACCAAATTACCCCAAAAGTTTTGCAAATTAATTATTTTGGTCATTAAAATGTCAAATACATATTTAATTGATTCCAAATCAATCCCAAAATAATTTATAAAATTTTCAACATAAACCAGAACTTTTCCAGAATTTCGAAACAGCCCAGAATTTTTCAAGAATTACGAAATCTGTCCAGATTTTTAATTAATTGTAATTTGGCCCAATTTGTTCAAAACACATCAAGATCAAATCCAATCAATCCCAATTTGACATAGATCAAATATACATCAAATTATATCATATAGATGAAAATCCCCAAAATTTGATTAGGTTAAGAACCCTAATTTCACAAATTTCTCAAATTGTGCAATTTACATTAAATTGACAAATCGAATACTTTAATCATCCAATTACCACACCAATAAGTCTCACCATCATGAAATTAATTAAGAACAATTATAGGTTAATTATGAATGGCTAATCAACTGTAGAATGAAAACTTTAATCTTTAATTAATTTATTAAGCTTAATTACACTAATTAGCTTATAATTGATCACACATGCTAATCACATCCAACAAGCTTTAAACACAATCAATTACAAAATCAAAGAGTAGAGACATCAACTTAGCAACACAAATTGAAGCTAAGATAAATTGAAATAATTTTCATGTAGAAAAGAAAGTGAAATTACTTACAAAATTCAAGTTTTTGCTTTCTTTTCCAACAAATGCTCTCAACTCTTTTTTGTAAATATTGTGAAACTTGCTAAGTGTTAGAAAAAATGAAACAAAACCATTTTTTTTATTTTTCTCTCATGGCCGATTATTACAAAAAGAAATTAAAAAACAATTATTTAATTTTGTTCAATTTTAATTAGTCCACATTTTACAACATTAAAGATGACATCTTATCTTTAATAAAGTGAATAAAATAAGTTCCAATGAAACCATGCCATTTCCAACTTTAATAAAGCTAAATCATGTCATAAGATATTTTTTAATTAAATTAAATAAATCATATAACATTTATATAATTAAATAATTAAATACAAATATCTTAAATATATGTATTATATTTACATTAAATATATCAAATACATATATTAATGATATATGTTAAATATCACAAATTGATATTTTATTAATGTGTATTTAATAAAATAAAGTGTTAAATAAAATACACATTAATTTTGGAAATGAGCGTTAGGTCCCGACCGCATGCATTTTTCGTTTAACCGTTAAACGAAAAATAAATAATCAGTATTATTCATAACAATTGCCATAGTGCTCAACGAGTATATTTCATTAGTGAGACTCTCTAGATTAAGACATATCCGTCACGAAATCAAATTTCGTGTCCATAATTCACCCACCCGTAAATTATGACAAACACGAATAAACTCTCTGAATCATACATGTCGAGGTCAGTACATACATATAATCCCTCCATCATAGGTATCTGGATTATTCTAGAGATATAGATACAAACGTCAAATCTCTATAGATATAATCACGTCGACGTTTCTATTAGCAATCCCTTAAAAAACACTTAGAACTAATTTCTACAGTATAACCACAGCCCATGGATTTATCAGATTGCTAATTCCATATTGAATACCTATGCTCTGTACACAGAGCTGATGGTTCATATCTTGATACGCATAGGATATCCTAAGCATCAATCCACACCCAACGAACAGGCGGATGTCTGATCTAAATAGATCGGTGACGTGACTGCCATCTAAGTGTAGAGGATAACTCAGATATCCATAGTGGTATCTCAAGTCAAAGAATCACTATGCTCACTCAACCCGAGAATATTCTTATTGATGTTGGTGTACCATCTATTAAGAATCTTCGGTGAGTCGTTCAGTGTTTATCCGCTATAAACACCTACACGTCTATACGAGTCTCCAAGACTCATGGTTCACTGAGAAACCATTGGAATCCTAGATTCCAATATACGATATGTACCAGTCTCAACGAGTTTACTTTACTGACCAAGTATAGTAAACCTTGATCGGGAACTCTTAAGAATGACAACGTCATGATACAACTCAATGTCAGTTGCGACGCTTTTGCAACAGTATCATAACTAATCATTCTAAGGTCAATTACGTCTTTACCATTTTAAAGAAGAAGTTATATAAAAGAAACTGTTCATTTTATTCATAATAAAATGTTACATAAGTATTTATAAGGAAATACATAATAAAATTGGAGTTCAGAGCACCAACCCTAACAATTTTAACCTGACTTAATTGGATACCGCCTTTATGGTCGGTTGGAATTAAAAAAAATTTGACTTAATCAGGATACCGCCTACATAGTCGGTTGGTAATGTCATGCAAATTTATATATATTATACTAAAGGAGATTTCTAAATTAGAAGTAATAAAAGTGGATCCTCTAACCCCAACATTTTATTTCATTATTTTATTTTACCTTTTAATTTCAAGTTTATTTTTTTTTCTTTATTTAAGTTCTTAATAATCCTAGATATGTGTTGTAACTAAATACCGTATCTAGGGTTGTGTGATGAATTCCAATATCACCAGTTTATAAGTTGGTTATTTTATGCCTGGGTAATATATTGGTTATTTATTGAGTCTTAGTCTTAATGCTTCTTGTTAACTGGCCATTATAAGATTGCTTTGGTAAACTTAAAATGAACTTGGAAAATGGATTTTAGGTTTAGCCTTAGACTCAATAGCTCACGATCTCACCTTAGGGTAAATGTCTCTTAGGTAAATTTCCTTACAGGATATGAATATATCTGTCGGGCGGGGGTAGCCATAATTGGAACTTAAACTTAATGATTCAGAGTTTCTTAATTAACATAGGAATATAGTTAATTGGCTTACTTTGGGGGTTGCATCTGACCATCGGAAGAGGCTTTTGCATAAATTCGTTTTCCAGGTAAATAAACCGATTTATTGCACAAATATGAGATAATCATTTCATCTTAAAAGATATTGGAAGGATTCACAACCCTAGATAGCTTTATAATATGATTTTTCCTTAAATTTACTTTCGCACTATTTTATTTACTTATTTTAGATAAAAATCAACATCCAATCAAAAATCAATCAATTAGATACTCGTAGACATTTAGCTTCAATAAATTAATAGCTAAGGTATTAAGTCCTCATGGGATCGATACATTTTATACTACTTGAGCGATACGTACGCTTGCGTTACGTGTGTGTTTACCACCGATCGGGAATCAAGCTTGCTAGCTTTGTAAGTTCTCTACAATATTTCAACAAGGGGAAGAAGATTGGATCTTGGTATCAAGCTTACTAGGTAAGTTTGATCTTCTCTAAAGTTATATTTTCATTAATGAGTGTCATTAGTGAACATATAGTGATTCATTATGTATTGGATACATAATACAATATATTTGTGATTGGGTCAAAATATTTATGTTGGACATAAATATAAAATTAGAGTTTAGAACTCTAGATGATAGCTTGGAGTTGTGGCTACCATTCTAGAATCACCTAACCAACATTAAATGACCTAGAATTGTTCATGAGTCATTTCATTGTGTGATTTCTTTTGGTTTGTGTTTTGATTCAAAGAAGTACATATATATATATATATATTTAAAAGATATATATATATAATATATATATATCTATATATATATATATATATGTTTATTGTATAACATATTTTGAGGTTGATATTGAAATTAAAATTATTTTTGTGTGATTTTTGAAAGTGTTTAAGGTTCTAAGAATTTTAAAAAAAGGTGATCAAGCCCGAGAGTGCTGCGTTGCAGCTAGAGATTGCAATGAGCAGGGTTTGGTGCGGGTTTTATTAGGATATATGTCGTAGAGCTTCATATAATGTAAACGAGATTATATTTTAAGAAATAAATGATTCATTATTCATTTATCAAAGTGTTTAATTAATATCACATATTTTTATTATCTTATTTAACTTAGATTACTCATGTTCTTTCAAATTTGGTGTTTGAGTGTCATACGTAAGAGGATTTAAGTCTGATGTTAGTAATCTAAAATAGTCCATAGAGAGAAAACAAAACGGGTACTTTGTTTGTGGTTTATCTATAGTTGCGGTCCATTCTATAATGTATGGCGACCTTGATCGAGGATCCTCCATGTGGAGACATGAGAATGGAGGCACCTTGTATGATGTGATCATATAGGACAAGATCTAGATGGAAATGAGTTTATTATAATATCTGTTGGAATAAAGAAATTCATTTTGATCTACTAGATGGTCATATATGGATTGATCTTAATCCTGAATATACTATGAACTATTGCATGACAGACTATGTTTTTGATTTACAAAGGTGAGGTTGGTGTAGCAATCTCCACCAATAGTTACGTACTTTGGGGACATGGTTTGGTTTGTAGCTGGGGATGTTTTACATAGATATGGAGTTCACTCCTTTTTGCGAGAAGTAGAGGAGTATCTCCTGAAGGGTTGATTCAGTACTTGAACGGTTAGTGTGCTCAAGTATTTCTATTGTGAATAGAAAGATTAACATTCATAATAGTTATGAATTAATCGTTCAGTAAAGAATCAATGGTACTTAAGGTAAAAATAATTAGTGGGGTATAACGGATATTATGACCCGACTCTAATTATAAGATACTCATGAAGGGCCAATCTGTATGTAATGACTATATCGATGGACACACGATGTGGTTCGACTTAATTTATCTATGGCGATAATGAGAGTGCAGTTTCGAGATTTTAGTGGAATAATCTGGAGTTAATAATTCAAAATATTTAAATAAGAGCTTAATTAATATTCTGAGATTATTGGACCTCGGAACCATAGGTCCATTTGGTCCCCGTGCTAGCTCGATATACTATAGCATAATAAATATAATTGGATAGTCCAATTATATACTCACATATGTAAATATTATTAATATGATTAATAATATTATTTTGTCACACTTTAAACTATATGTTAAAGTTTAAAAATATAGTTTTTATGATTATATGACAATTGAACACATGTTATGAAATTATATATGATATAATTTAATAAAGGTTTAATTTGGAATTTCTAAATTTGGGTTTGGGAAATCATTGGATTTAATTTAGAAGTTACACCTTTTTTAAAATTTGTTAACCTTTTATTTTTGTAACATCTTTTTCATTATGGAAATTTAATATTTGTTGTTTACAATTTTTCTTAAAAAATAAAGGCTTGGCCGAAAATAACATGTTTTATTTTGGAAACAAAAACCCTAAGTATAAAAAGGAAATGAGATTTTCTTTTTTGGCCAACTCTCTAATTCCAAACCCTAGCCACCCTAGTTCATCTTTTCTCTCAAGAGTTGAAATAAAAGAAAAAGAGAAAAAAAAAAAAAAAAAAGTTGTGTGATAATATCAATCTCTAAAGTGTTTATAGATGAATTTTGTGAGTTTAGCCCACACTAGTTTTTGTTGATTGTGAGACATAGCACGAAATAGCCCACACTAGTTTCCGTTGATTGTGAGACATAGCACGAAAGTCTTTTTGGTATTGAGCAAAAATCCATCTTCATCCTTCGTATTATCTACCCACGACAGTGACCATTCTTCTTGCTCACTGCCACATAAAGTTTTTGATGTTTCGGGGCTCAATTTATTTTTGTTTTAATCTAGAAATTTTATGCGACATTAAAGGGTGTTTTAAGACTGTTTTGGGGCTGATTTTATATGAAAAATCAGACCTAAATCTTAGTGGCAATTGACGTAAACAAGGGCTATTCCATGACTGAAATTTTATTAAAAATAGAAGTAAAATTTCATTGGGAGAGCTGGTCACATTCGACCTTAAGGAGAAAAGGGCATAAAATTTTTTCTTATCCGATCCTTGGTGCCTAACGTGCTTCCGCTGTGCTTGGAAAATGGTTCCTATAATTGACATCGAGAGCGAGGTTGAAAAGTATTCTTAACCCTTCTCTTTTTCATTTAAAGTTACTTTTTTTTATTTGTATGAGATATAAATAAAAATATGCATGTTTAGATGAGTAGGCACAAAGTAATATTTATGAGATGAATGTTTAATTGTTGATTCATGTGATGAATATTTTTTGCATTGATCGTAAATTTTTCCGGCTCTTATTTTTTATGTTGGTTTGGGTTTTGGGATGTAAGGCCATAAGGCCAATTTTTACAAATGTTGTAATTTTATTTCCAATATAACATTTCATTTTCTTGTAATTTAGAGCACTAAAGTAGCAAAAGGAGCCAACACCACCATGGAGCGAGATTTGAAGACCAATGGAGGGCTTGGGAATTTTTGTACTAATTAGATTAGTATAGAAAAAATAAGAGTCTGGTTAATGCAAATTTTTTTTTTTATGTTGTATATATGTTTAATTCGAAATATTTGAATAACATGTCATATAGCTTAGGGTGCCTGCTCTTGCATTTTCACATGCAATAACATGTTTTGGATGCATAAATATTCTAGACATAAAATATGATTTTATGAGATTTAAAATGGTTAAATTAGAATATGGTATGCATGAAAAACGATTAATTAGATTAATTGGTTTTATAGTTTAAAATTAAAAATTCTAAAAAAAAATGGGCTTAATAAGTGCATCATGAATTCCATTGGTATATAGGATGGAAACCCGGACGTAAATTCCATAGCTGATTCCGAATGGATGGTAATGTGGTCTGCATTCGGGATACAACTCCACGTACCATTGGATTTTATAACGCACTTAGATTAATTAAATAGTTTAATTAAAATTTTGACCAATTTAGAATTTTAAAAATTTTAAACTTGTTAGTGTTCTAATAGAAAGATATATTAAATATTTTAAAATAGAAACTTTTATTTTAAAATAGTGAGTAGGAGAAAGATATACGACAATATATTGCGCGATCTCTGTTAGTCCGAAAACATGAGATTCAAAATGCTTTAATCCCCCTACAGATGGTGTCCATTTTGGGTCAATATCAAGTTTGGATTCCAAGAGGATATGGACTCAAGATGTATCTAGTGAACTGACCTACCCTACGGTGGCACTTCACTAGTTAAGTCTAAAGGTTCCGAAACGACGGATCACGCTCACAAATGAATGATTAAATGTGAATCAAAATTCCTTGGTTAATATAGGAATAAGAGTTATTCCCATATATATTAATCAATTGAGATTTTCTCGATCTATCATGCAAATACTTGACCTATCCTACGACGACACTTGTTTGTGGGATGATAGATTTTTATGGCATAGTAATTCTCTTTGGATTCTAATTCATTATTCATGGTTTATGCATCATGTTTAATTTTATGCCAAAATATTTGAGATTTTAATATGCGATGAATGAATATTAAATGCATGTTTATTTTATTTTTCATCCATGGTTTCTCCAATTATCTCCATTCACTCTAACGATAAATTAACGGGAGAAAACTATGTTAAGTAGAAAAGTAACATGAACGCTATCCTGGTCTTTGAAGACCTAAAGTTTGTCATGACGGAGGAGTGTCCTCCTGAGTTGGCCAGAAATGCCGGCCAAGCTGTGCGCGACACATACCAAAAATGGATCGTGGCTACCAGAAAAGCTCGCTGCTACTTGCTAGCAGGGATGTTTGAGGTTCTTGCTGCAAAGTATGAACCTATGGCTTCAGCATCTCAGATGATGGAGTCATTGCAGGGAATGTTCGGGTAACCTTCAGAGCGTCAACGTCATGAGGCCATGGTCTCAGTGATGACTGCAAGAATGAAGGATGAGACATCAGTCCGAGTGCACGTCTTAAGGATGATGACCTATTTTAACACTGCTGAACCCATGGAGCTCGTATTGATGAGCGGAGCCAGGTGACCATGATAATGGAAACTCTTCCGAAGAGTTTCCTGCAGTTTAAAAACAACTATGTTATGAACCAGTTGACTTTTACTTAGACCCAGCTGCTTAATGAGCTCACCCTATATGAGTCAATGCTTGTGGATCCTCATAAGCCTATTGCTGAGGCAAATGTTATCGAGTCTTCTAAATCTTCAAAGATGAAGAAGAATAGCATTAGGAAGGCTAAGGCTAAGCCCATGAAGAAGAAGAACAAGAAAGGCTCCCAGGATGCCAAGCCCAAGGGAAAGTATTTCCACTTAAACAAGGACGAGCATTGGAAAAGAAACTGTCATAAATACCTTGTCGAGCTGAAAGAGAAGAAGGTTACATGGAAATACGATTTACTTGTTATTGAATCTCTATTAGTGGAGGATGATAAATCCGCTTGGATTGTTTATTTTGGAGCCACTAACTATATTTGTTCATCTTTGTAGCTACTTGACTCATGGAGGGACCTTGCTGAATGTGACTACACCATGAGGGTCGGGACTGGGGATGTTGTTCCAGCAAGAGCAGTGGGAGTCTCTATTTTAAATTTTACAATATGTTATTTATTCCTGGGTTTCACAGGAATTTAATTTATGTTTCAAAACTTTTGGATGATGATGGTTTTTCCATTTCGTTTAAAAGTAATTTAGTTATTATTGGTAGAAATTGATTAACCATATGCACATGAAACTTAGAAAATATTTTATATGTGTTAAGACCGTTAACATATAGGTCATTGCTCAACACTGGAATATTTAAGGTTGAGAAACCTAAAAATTAAACAGCAAAAGATTTCTCATGATGACAAATATCTGTGGTATCTTAGACTTGGTATATCAGCCTTGACCGGATAGATAGGTTGATAAAGAACAGAGCCTTAAACCAGTTAAAGCTCGGAACTTTACCAGTCTACGAATCCAGTTTAGAAGGAAAAATGATCAAGAGACCTTTTACTGGAAAAGGTATAAGAGCCAGTCTACCACCAGGTGGTTATGAATAATTCGTTACTTTTATTGACGATTATTCAAGATATGGTTACGTTTACCTAATACAATACAAGCTAGATACTTTTGAAAAGTTCAAAGAGTATCGTGTGAGTTTGAGAACTAATTAGGTAAGACGATCAAAACTCTACGATCGGATCGTGGTGGAGAATACCTTGACAGAGATTTCGAGGAATTCTTAGTTGAGCAGGGGATAGTATCCCAACTCACAGCACCTGGAACACTACAGTAAAATGGTGTTGCAGAAAGGATAAATTGGACCCTATTGGACATGATAAGATCTATGTTTAGTTATAACTCATTCGTTCTGGGGGTATACATTACAAATAGAAATGTATTTCCTTAATATAGTTCAATCTAAGTATGTTCCTAAGACTCATTTGGAGTTTTAGAGTGGTCATAAAACTAGTTTATGACATTTTTGCATATGAGGGTGTCCAATACATATGCTAAAAAGTAATACTACTAAGTTGGAGCCGCGTTCAAAGGTGTACGTATTTGTAGGCTATCCTAAGGAGACTATGGTGGATTCTTTTATAGTCATGATAGTAAAAGTGTTTGTATCAACAATCACTACGCTTGTAGAGGAGGACTATATGAGAGATTTCAAATCTCGAAGTAAGGTGTTACTCAAAGAGTTACTTTCTGGTTCGACCAGCACACCATCGTCAACGAAAATTGACAAACACATAGCACCTTCGACATCTGAGCGTCAGATGCAAGTTTGTCAGAATGATCTACCACCTAGACGTAGTGGAAGGGTTATGCGATAACCTGATCGCTATCTAGGAGTTGGAGAGGCACAAATTGTCACTTTTAGCGATGGTGTAGATGATCCATTGACTTAGTGCAATGGATGATTCTGAAAAAGAGGAATGGCTCAAAGCCATGAACCTCGAGATGGAATCTATGTACTCCAACTCAGTCTGGGAACTCGTAGACCAACCTGATGGGGTAAAACCCATAGTTTACAAGTAAATCTACAAGAGAAGAATGGGAGAAAATGGGAAGGTACAGACCTTCAAGGCTAGACTAGTGTCCAATGGCTATACCTAGAAAGATGGAGTTGACTATGAGGAAACTTTCTTGCCAGTAGCCATGCTCAAATCCATCTACAGTATTCTATCTATTGCCATATATTATATCTATGAGATTTGGCAAATGGACATAAAGACTGCATTCTTGAATGGCAATCTTGATGAGTGTATCTATATGGTATAACCAGATTGATTCATAGCCCAAGGTCAAGAGCAAAAGGTTTACAAGCTGCAAAGGTCCATTTATGGACTCAAGCAAGCATCTCGATTTTGGAACATAAGATTTGATACCACGATCAAGTCTTATGATTTTGAGCAAAATGTTTATGAGCCTTGTGTATACAAGCGCATCATTGACGAGAATATGGTTTTTCTTATTTTATACATTGATGATATTTACATCATTGGGAATTATATAAATCGGACGTGAAAACCAGGCTAGCTAACAAATTCCAAATGAAAGATTTGGGAAAGGTGATGAGCGGAAAATATATCAATATTTACCGCCCTTTTAACTTAATATTTTATTTAGTTTCTCGGGTTTGATGAACTTTTTGATGTGTTTTAGTTTATTTTGCAGATAAAATAATATCGGGGCTCAATGAAATCATTTAGGATGAAATATGGGTCAAATAATGGCAATTATTGGACTTGATATATGGTTCAATTGGGTTAAACTGGGTATTTGTGTCTGACCATCGACAGAGGCTTACATATAATTTAGTGTTCCAGGTTAATAAATCAATATATTACCCAACTTTAAAATTATTTTAAAGTTTGACCCATATTTCATCCTAAATGATTTCATTGAGACCCGATATTATTTTATCTGCAAAATAAACTAAAACACATCAAAAAGTTCATCAAACCCGAGAAACTAAATAAAATATTAAGTTAAAGGGGCGGTAAATATTGATATATTTTCCGCTCATCAAAAGGCCAATTATATTCTTAGGATCCAGATACTTCGAGATCACAAGAAACGACTATTAGCTATGTCTCAGGCATCCTACATCGATAAGATCCTTGTACGATTTGGGATGCAGAATTTCAAGAAAGGCAATTTTACTTATTGTTATGGAATTCATTTTTCAAAGGAACAATCTCCTATGACACCTCAATGAGTTGAGGAAATGAGACATATCTCATATGCCTCAACAGTTGGTAGTCTCATGTAAGTTATGTTATGCACGAGACTAGACATCTATTTTGCATAGTAGTTAGTAGGTTTTAGTCTAACCCAGGATTGGATTATTGGGTGGCTGTGAAACACATTCTCAAGTATCTTAATAGAACGAGAAATTATATGTGTATTCCGGTGAAAATATGATCCTAAGGGGATATATGGACTCTGATTTTCAGACAGATGTCGATTATAGGAAATCAACATCTGGATCAGTGTTTACCATAGGTGGTGGGGCCATTGTATGGTAGAGTATAAAGAAATCTTGTATTGCTGACTCTACCATGGAGGCTGGGTATGTAGCAGCGAACGATTAAAACGCTCAAGTCTTTCTATTGCGAATAAAAAGATTAACATTCATAATAGTTATGAATAAATCGTTCTATACAGAATCAATAAAACTTAAGGTAAAAATAATTAGAGGGGTATAACGGACATTATAACCCGAATATAATTATGAGATACTCGTGAAGGGCCAATCTATATGTAATGACTATATGGATGGACACCGGCGTGGTTCGGCTTAATTTATCTATCCGCGGTAACGAGAGTGCAGCTTCGGGATTTTTGTGGAATAATCCGGAGTTAATAATTCAGAATATTTAATTAAGAGCTTAATTAATATTCCGAGATTATTGGAGCACGGAATCATAGGTCTATTTGGTCCCCATGCTAGCTCGATATATTATAGCAGATTAAATATAATTAGATAGTCCAATTATATACTCACATATGTAGATATTATTAATATGATTAATAAATTTATTTTGTCACACTTTAAACTATATTTTAAAGTTTAATATATAGTTTTTATGATTATATGATAATTGAACACATGTTATTAAATTATATATGCTATAATTTAATAAATGTTTAATTTGAAATTTCCAAATTTGGGTTTTGAAACCCTTGGATTTAATTTAGAAGTTACACCTTTTTTAAAAGTTGTTAGCCTTTTATTTTTTGTAACATTTTTTCCATTATGGAAATTTAATATTTGTTGTTATTTTTTTTTTAAAATAAAGGCTTGGCCGAAAATAACATGTGTGGAAAGGCAAAGGGTTTGTTTTGTTTTGGAAACAAAAACCTTGGGTATAAAAAGGAAATGGGATTTTCTTTTTTGGCCAACTCTCTAATTCCAAACCCTTGCCACCCTAGTTCATCTTTTCTCTTAAGAGTTGAAAGAAAAGAAAAAGAGAAAAATAAAAATAAAAAGTTATTATGTGATATTATCAATCCCTAAAGTGTTTAGAGATCAATATCGTGATGGAGAATACCTCGATAATTCGAGGAGTTCTTAGTTGAGCATGAGATAGTTTCCCAACTCACAGTACATTGAACACCGTAATATAATGGTGTTGCAGAAAAGATAAATCGGACTATACTAGACATGATGAGCTCAATGTTTAGTTACAGCCCATTGCCTAGTTTATTTTGGGGATATGCATTACAGACAACAACATATATCTTTAACATAGTGCCATATAAGTATATTCCTAAGACACCCTTAGAGTTGTGGAGCAGTCGTAACGCCAGTTTACGATATTTCCATATATGGGGTGTCCAGCACATGTGCTGAAGAATAAGACTAGAAAGTTGGAACCACGTTTACAAATGAACCTATTTATAGGCTATCCTAAGGAAACTATGCGTGGTTTATTCTAAGTCCATAAGATAACAAAGTGTTTATATCGATAAACGCCACATTTCTTGAGGAGGACTATATAAAAGAGTTTAAACCTCATAGTAAAGAAGTACTTGATGAGTCACTAGCTGGTTCGACTAGATCACCATCAACAATAGTTGTTGACGAAAGCATTACACCTTCGACATCTGAGCGTCAGATGCAAGTATATCAGAATGATCTATCACCTAGACAAAATGATAGAGTTGTGTGAAATTTGATCAGTATCTAAGAATTAGAGAGACACAAGTTTTCTTATCTAGTGATGGTGTAAATGATCCATTGACCTATCATAGTGTAATGGATGATTATGATAAACATGAATGGCTCAAAGCCATGAATCTCGAGATGGAGTCGATGTACTCCAACTCAGTCTGGGAACTTGTAGACTAACTTGATGGGGTAAAATTTATAGGTTGCAGGTGGATCTATAAGAGAAAGAATGGAGCAGATGGGAAGGTTCAAACCTTCAAGGCTAGACTAGTGGCCAAGGATTATACTCAGAAAGATGGAGTTAACTAGAAAACAAGTTTCTCCCCAGTAGCCATGCTTAAATCCATTCGAAGTCTTATATTTTTTGCCATATATTATGAATGTGAAATTTGAAAAAATAGAAGTCAAGACAACATTCTTAAATAGTAGCCTTGATGAATGTATCTATATGGTACAACCAGAGGGATTCATTGTCCAAGATCAAAAGGAAATGGTTTGCAAGATGCAAGGATCCATTTATGAACTGTCGCAAGTATCTCGATCTTGAAACATAAGATTTGATACAATTATCAAGTCTTATGATTTTGAGAAAAGTTTCGATGAGCGTTATGTATACAACTGCATCATTGACGGTAAGGTGATTTTTCTCATGTTGTATGTCGATGATATTTTACTCATTGGGAATGATGTAAAAATATTATCGAACGTGAAATCCTAGCTTGCTAACTAATTCAAAAATGAAAGATTTAAGATAGGCCAATTATGTATTTGGGATCCAAATTCTTCGGGATCATAAAAGACGACTGTTAGCTATGTCTCTGGCATTCTTATCGACAAAATTCTTGTGTGATTTGGGATGTAGAATTCCAAGAAAGGAAATTTACCTTTCCGACATAAAAATCCATTTGTCAAATGAACGGTCTCCTAAGACGCCTCAATGAGTTGAGGAAATGAGACATATCCCATATGCCTTATCCATTGGTAGTCTAATGTATGCAATGTTATGCACGAGTCCAGACATTTGTTTTGCAGTGGGAATAGTCAGTAGGTTTCAGTCTAACCCAGGATTAGATCATTGAGTGGATGTGAAACACAATCTCAAGTATCTTAAGAGAATGAGAAACTATATGTTTATATATTTTGGTGAGGATATGATCCTTATAGGATATATAAATTCTAATTTTTAGACGGATATAGATTCTAGGAAATCAAAATCTGGATCAATATTAACCCTAGGTGGTGAGGCTATTCTGTGGATGAGCATAAAATAATCTTGTATTGTTGACTCTGCCATAGAGGCTGATATGTATAAGCTTATGAAGCAGCTAAGAAAGCAGTTAGGCTCCTAAAATTTTTGGAAGATCTGAAAGTTGTTTAAGATATGGATAAACTGATCACACTTTATTACGATAAGAGTGGTGCAGTGGCAAACTCCAAAGAGCCAAGAAGCCATAAAAAAGGAAACCATATAAAAAAGAAATATAATCTCTTCAGGGAGATAGTACAGAGGGGAGATGTTACAGTCACGAAGATAACATCTACAGAGAACTTGGCTAATCTATTTACAAAAGGCATTAATAACTAAAGTTTTTGAAGGTCACCTAGAGGGTCTAGGATTACGTGACATGTCCCATTTGTTCTAGTACAAGTGAGAGATTGTTGGGACATATGTACTGGACCTTTATGTAATATATAAACATAATTATTTGATTAAATAAAAGATACATTATTCATTTATCAAATTATTTTGATTTAAATTACATATTATAAATTATCTTGTATATGCTTGATTACATATGTACATTCAGGAATGGTGTATTAGTGTCATACACAAGAGGATTTAAGTCTGAAATTAGTAATTTAAAATAGTCCATAGAGAGTATTTTATGGTTAATATATTGCTGCAGTCCATTCTATAAATATATGAGGACATTGATCTGGGATCGTTCATGGGGTGACTTGAGAATGAAGACACATTATATGATATGATCGTATATGATTGGACCCAAACATAAATGAATTTCTTATAATATCCGTTAGATAAAGGAATTCATATCAGTATATTAGATGGTCGTATATGGATTGATCTGAATCCTGAGTGTACTACGAACTCATACATGGCAAGCTATGCCTTTTGATTTATAATTGTGGCTGGGAACGTTTTGCATGGATATGAAATCCATTCATTCTTGTGAGATGTAGGAAACGCTTTCCTTGCACAGCGGAAACGTCTTAGGCACACAGATCAGACTTGAAATTTTTTTTCTGCCATTCCCTTCGAACTGCCGAATGTTACTGCCACCACCACTGAAATTTTGCTTCAGTTTTAGATAAAATTCCAGCCCCGAAACAGCCCTGGAACAGTCCCCGAACAGCCCTGAACAGTCGGATAAAAATTGTACTGTTTTGGACTCGATTTGCGCCCAACACACTGCAGAAAAAACCCCTGAAATGTGTGGACTATGGCTGTGTTTTGGTTCTGATTTTTCACTTGAAAACAGCCCCAACACAGCCCCAAAACACCACAAAATATTCCCCAAAAAACTGGATTAAAACGAAACCAAACCGAGTTCCGTTTCACCAAGGAAATGGGCGGCAATGAGCAAGATTTAGCCTCACTGCCGAGAACAATGAGAATAAGATGAAGATGATAATATGTTCAACACCACAAAGTCTTCCGAGCTATGTCTTGTTAACAACGGAAACTTGTGTGGGCTAGACTCACAATATTGATCCCTAAACTATTTAGAGATTAATTCACACAACAACTTTTGTTCTTTTGATTTTTGTTTTTCTTTCGTTCTTATTTTTCTTTTCTCAACATTTCAAAGGATTTGGAGAAGAAGAAGATAGAGGCTAGGTTAGAGAATGAGAGCTCTAGGTAAAAGGAAAAAACAAATCCTTTTATACCTAGGTTTATTTGTTTCCAAAAACAAAACAAACCTTACATATTCCACACCTTGTAAAATTCGGCCATGATGGTTATTTTTTATTTTATTTTTATAACATCAACCTTTATTACTATAATAAAAGATATGTTACAAAAATAAAAAGTTGTAATTGCCTTTCATAAAGTGCAATTACCAAAACCATTCAAAACCTTTCCAAAATTTTAAATCTATATTTATTAAATTATTTAAATTATATAATTTAATAAAATACAATTAATAATAATCAAATAATTATTAAAACTATATACTAACCTTTTAATATATAGTATCAAGTGTGACATAAAATATTATTAATCATATTAATAATATTTATACCTTTGTGAGTATATAATTGGACTATCCAATTATACTAAATCCGCTATAGTAGATCGAGCTAGCATGGGACCAAATGGACCTACGGTTCCGAGCTCCAATAATCTCGAAATATTAATTAAGCTCTTAATTAAATATTCCGAATTATTAACTCCGGGTTATTCCACTAAAAACCCAAAGTTACACTCTCATTGCCGCGAATGATATATTAAGCCGAACCAAGTCGGTGTCCATCGATATAGTCACTACATACGAATTGACCATTCACGAGTATCTAGTAATAAGAGTCTGGTCATAATGTCTGTTATAACCCTCTAATTATTTATACCTTAAGTACCATTGATTCTTTAATGAACGATTTATTCATAACCATTATGAATTTTAATATTTCTACTCGTAATAGAAAGACTTGAGCGCTCAAACCGTTCAAGTACCGAATCAACCCTTAAGGAAGATACTCCTCTACTTCTCGCAAGAATGAGTGAAATCTATGTAAAACATTCCCAGCTACACAACACATTATACCCCAAAAGTACGTAGCTATTGGTCGGGACTGCTACACCAACCTCACCTTTGTAAATCAAAGGACATAGCTTGCCATGCAGGAGTTCGTAGTACATTAAGGATTGAGACGAATCCATATATGACCATCTAGTAGACCGAAATAAATTTCTTTTTAACGGATATTATAAGAATGTCATTTCCATCTAGGTCTAGTCTTATATGATCACATCATACAAGGTGCCTCCATTCTCATGTTTCTACATGGGCGATCCCGGATCAAGGTTGCCATACAAATATATAATGGACCACAGTTATAGATAAACCATAAACTAAGTACCCGCTTTGTTTGCTCTCTATAGACTATTTAAGATTACTATCTCCAGACTTAAATCCTCTTCTGTATGACACTCATACATTAAGTCTAAGGGTACATAAGTAATCTAGGGTAATCAAGATAATTTATAATATGCAAAAATTAGACAAATATTTTGATAAATGAATAATGCATCATTTTATTTCAAAACATATAAAGTCGTCTACATTACACACAGCTCTAGGGCATACATCCCAACAATCTCCCACTTGCACTAGAGCAAATAAGACATGTCACGTAATCCAAGACCATCTAGGTGACCTTCAAACACTTTAGCTGACAAGGTCTTTGTAAACGGATCAGCCAGGTTCTCTGTGGATGCAATCTTTGTGATAGTAATGTCTCCTCTCTACACTTTCTCACTGATGAGATGATATTTCCTCTCTATATGCTTTCCCCTCTTGTGGCTTCTTGGTTCTTTTGAATTTACCACTACACCACTATTATCACAATAAAGTGTGAGTAGTCTATCCATATCTAGAACAACTTCCAGATCTCCCAAGAATTTACGGAGCCAGACTATTTCCTTAGCTGCTTCACAAGCTGTTACATATTCTGCCTCAATGGTGGAGTCAGCAATGCAAGATTGCTTTATACTCCGCCATACAATAGCCCCACCACCTAAGGTAAACACTGATCTAGATGTTGATTTCCTAGAATCGACATCTGTCTGAAAATCAGAGTCTGTATACTCCCTTAGGATAATATCCTCACAAGAATATACAAGCATATAATCTCTCGTTCTCTTAAGATACTTGAGAATGTGTTTCACAGCCACCAAGTGATCTAATCCTAGGTTCGACTGAAACCTACTGACTACTCCCACTGTAAAACATATGTCCAGTCTCATTCATAACATAACATACATGAGACTACCAACTACTGAGGTATATAAAATATGTCTCATTTCCTCAACATCTTGAGGTGTCTTAGGAGACTGTTTCTTTGACAAATGAATTCCTTGCCGGTAAGTCAGATTGCTTTTCTTGGAATTCTGCATCCTAAATTCCACAAGGTTCTTGTCGATATAGGATGCCTGAGACATAGCTAACAGTCGTTTCTTGTGATCCCGAAGTATCTGAATCCCGAGCACATAACTGGCCTCTCCCAAATCTTTCATTTGGAATTGGTTAGCTAGCCAGGTTTTCACGTCCGATAATATCTTTACATCATTCTCAATGAGTAAAATATCATCGACCTATAAAATGAGTAAAACCATCTTCCCGTCAATGACGCGCTTGTATACACAAGGCTCATCAACATTTCGCTCAAAATCATAAGATTTGATCGTGGTATCAAATCTTATATTCCAAGATCGAGATGCCTGCTTAAGTCCATAAATGGACCTTTACAGCCTGCAAACCTTTTACTCTTGACCTTAGGCTATGAACCCCTATAGTTGTACCATATAGATACTTTCATCAAGATTGCCATTCAAGAATGCCGTCTTGACGTCCATTTGCCAAATTTCATAGTCATAATATGCAGCAATGGATAGAAGAGTGCGGATGCATTTGAGCATGGCTACTGGTGAGAACGTTTCCTCATAGTCAACTCCCTCTTTCTGAGTATAACCCTTGGCCACTAGCCTAGCCTTGAAGGTCTGTATCTTACCATCTGCTCCCCTCTTCCACTTATAGATCCACTTGCAACCTATGGGTTTCACCCCATCAGATTGGTCTACAAGTTCCCAGAATGAGTTGGAGTGCATAGACTTCATCTCTAGGTTCATGGCTTTGAGCCATTCCTCTTTGTCAGAATCATTTATTGCACTATGATAGGTCAATGGATAATCTATACCATCACTGGATGCGACAACTTGTGCCTCTCCAACCCCAAGGTAGTGATCGGTTGTCGTACAACCCTCCCACTGCGTCTAAGTGGTAGATCATTCTGAAAAACTTACATTTGACGCTTAGATGTCGAAGGTGCTATGTATTTGTCAACTGTCATTGACGATGATGTGCCGATCGAACCAGCAAGTAAATCCTCGAGTAACACTTTACTTCGAGGCTTGAACTCCCTCATATAGTCCTCCTTTAGAAACGTAGCATTTTTCGATACAAATACTTTGTTATCTTCATGACTATAGAAGAATCCACCCCTAGTCTCTTTAGGATAGCCTACAAATAGGCATACCTGAGAACGTGGCTCTAACTTTGTAGTCTTATTCTTCAGCACATGTGTTGGATACCCCCATATGTGGAAATGTCACAAACTAGTTTTACAACCAATCCACAACTCTAAGGGAGTCTTAGGAACAGACTTAGATGGAACTATATTAAGGATATGCATTGCAGTTTGCAGCGCATATCCCCAAAATGAAATAGTAGTGAGCTATAACTAAACATAGATCTCATCATGTCTACTAGGGTCTATTTCTCCTCTCTACAACACCATTTTTCTATGGTGTTCTAGGTGATGTGAGCTGGGATACTATCCCATGCTCAACTAAGAATTCCTCGAAAACTCGTGATCGTAGAGTTTTGATTATTTTACCTAACTGGTTCTCAATCTCAACACGATACTCTTTGAAATTTTCAAAAGTATGTGACTTGTGCTGCATTAGGTAAACATACCCATATCTAGAATAATCGTTAATGAATGTAACGAAGTATTCATAACCACCTCGGGCTCTTACATTCATCAGTCCGTAAATGTTCGTATGTATTAGCTCAAGTGGTTGACTGGCTCTTATACCTTTTCTAGTAAAAGGTCTCTTGGTCATTTTTCCTTCTAAACATGATTCACAGACTGGTAAAGTTTCGAGTTTTAACTAATTTAAGGCTCCGTTCTTTATCAATCTGTCTATCCTGTCAAGGTTGATATGACCAAGTCTAATATGACACAGATATGTGTCATTGTGAGAAATCTTTTGCCATTTAGTTTTAGGTTTCTCAACCTTAAACATTTCAGCGTTGAGCTGTGACCTAAGTGATAACGGTCTTAACACATACAAGTTATTTTTTGAGTTTCCTGTGCATATGGTTAATCCATTTCTACCAATAATAACCAAATTGCTATTAAAAGAAACTGAGTAACCATCATCCAAAAGTTTAGAAATAGAAATCAAATTCCTGCGAAAACCAGGAATGAATAACACATTGTTCAAATTTAAATAACTATTATTTGTAAAATTTAAACTAGAAACTCCCACTGCTTTTGTTGAAACGACATCCCATGTCCCGACCATCATGGTGTAGTCACCTTCAGCAAGGTCCCTCCATGAGTCAAGTAGCTGCAAAGAATAATAGACATGGTTAGTGGCTCCAGAATCATCAATCCAAAAGGATTTATCATCCTCCACTAATAGAGTTTCGATAACGAGTAAATCATATTTACATGTATCATTTTTATCCTTCAGCTCAGCAAGGTATTTTGGACAATTCCTTTTCCAATACCCGTTCTTGTTGTAGTGGAAACACTTTCCCTTAGGCGTGACATCCTTGGAGCCTTTCTTGTTCTTCTTCTTCTTCATGGGCTTAGCCTTAGTATTCCCAGTGATATTTTTCTTCATCTTTGCAGATTTAGAAGACTTGGAAATATTTGCCTCAGCACTGAACTTACGAGGATCCACAAGCATGGACTCGTAGTGGGTGAGCTCATTAAGTAGCTGGGTCAAAGTAAAAGTCAAGTTCTTCATAATATAGTTGCTTTTAAATTGCAGGAAACTCTTCAGAAGAGTTTCCATAATCATGGTCACCTGGCTACGCTTGTTAATACGAGCTCCATGGGTTTTAGCAGTGTTGAGATAGGTCATCATCCTCAAGACATGCTCTCGGAATGATGTCCCATCATTCATCCTAGCAGTCATCGCTGAGACCATGGCCTCATGACATTGACGCTCCGAAAGCTACCCGAACATGCCCTGGAATGATTCCATCATCTGAGATATTAAAGCCATAGGTTCATGTTTTGCAGCAAGAACCTCAGACATCTCTGCTAACAAGTAGCAGCAGGCTTTCTCATTTGATGTGACCCATTTCTAGTAGGTATCGCGCACAGTTGGCTAGTATTTCTGGCCGGCTCGGGATGACACTCCTCCGTCAGGACAAACTTTGGTCTTCGCAGACCAAGATAGCATTCTTGTTACTTTTCCACTTAACATAATTTTCTCCTGTTAATTTATCATTTGAGAGTATGAAAATAATCGGAGAAACCATGGCTGAAAAATGAAATAAACAAGCATTTAACATTCATTCATCGCATATTAAAATCATCAAACAATTTTGGCATAAAATTAAACATGATGCATGAACCATGAATAACGAATAACGAATTAGAAACCTAAGAGAATTACTATGCCACGAAAATCTATCATCCCACAAGTAAGTGCCGCCGTAGGGTAGGTCAAGTACTTGCATGAAAGATCGAGACAATCTCAATCGATTAATATATACGGGAATAACTCTTATTCCTATATTAACCAACTACCATTTGATTCGATCAAGGAATTTCATTAACAGTTAATTATTCCTTTGTGAGTATGACCCGCCATTTCGAGTTCCTTGGACTTAACAAGTGAAGTGCCGCCGTAGGGTAGGTCATTTCACAAGATACATCTAGAATCCATATCCTCTCGGAATTCAAACATGATATTGACCCAAAAAAGACACCATCCGTATGGGGACGAAAGCAAAGCCGTCTCGACGCGCCTTTTGAATCTCACATTTTCGGACTAACAATGAAGATCGTGGGATATACCGTCATATATCCCTCCCCCACTCACTATTTTAAAATTAAGGTTTCTATTTATAAAATATCTAATATTTTAATATAACTAGTGTGAATAAATATATGGCTGCTAAATCATAACTCTTATTTACACTAGCACTGACCTAACCAATTTTAACTCTTAAAAATTATATCACTAATTTCCATTAGTCTATACTAATTGTATTACTCAATTAAACTAATTTAATTAGAGTGATATTAGTGACCTATTATATTTTAACTTTTAAAATATTAGAACACTAATTGGTTTAAAGTTTTAGAATCCTAAAATGGTCAAGATTTATATTAAACTATTTAATTAATCTTAGTGCGTTATAAAATCCAATGGTACATGGAATTGTATCCCGAGCGCAGACCACATTACCGTTCATTCGGATTCGGCTATGGAATTTATGTCCGGGTTTCCATCCTATATACCAATAGAATTTATTATACACTAATTAAGCCCAATATATTAGAATTCCAATTTTAAACCGTAAAACCAATTAATCCAATTAATTATTTTTCCATGCATATTATATTCTAATTTAAACATTTTAAATCACATAAAATCATATTCCATGTCTATAATGATAATGCATCTAAAGTATGTTGTGGCATGTAAAATGCAAGAGTAGGCACCCTAAGCTATATGACATGTTATTCAAACATTTCGAATTAAACATACATATAACATAAAAAAATATTTTACATTGACCGGGCTATTAATTTTCCCTATACTAATCTAATTAGTACAAAAAATACCCAAGGCATCCCTTGGTCTTCAAATCATGCTCCAAGGTGGTGTTGGCTCCTTTTGTGACTTCGGTGCTCCAAATTACAACAATTGAAGTTTTACATTGGAAAATAAAAATACAACAATTGTAAACAATGGCCTTATATCCCAAAAACAAAAACAACATGAAAATAAGAGCAGGAAAAATTTACGACCAATGCAAAATCAATTCATCACATGAAAAATAATAATCATTCATCATATGAATATGAATATTGTTTTATGCCTACTCATCTAGACATGCATATCAATAATTATAACTCATATAAACATATTAAAAACAGTAACTTTAAATAAAAAAGAGAAGGGTTAATAACACTTTACAACCTGGCTATCGATGCCAATTGTAGGAAACACTTTCCTTGCGCAGCAGAAACGTCTTAGGCACACAGATCGGACTTGAAAAAAAATTATGCCTTTCCCTTCGACCGCTGAATGTTACTGCCACCACCACTGAAGTTTTGCTTCAGTTTTAAACAAATTTCCAGCCCCGAAACAGCCTCGAAATAATCCCCAAACAGCCCCGAACAACCAGACAAAAACTGGACTGTTTTGGAATCGATTCGCGCCCAACGTACTGCAGAAACAGCCCATGAAATGCGTGGACTATTGCTGTAATTTGGTTCTGATTTTTTACTTGAAAACAGCCCAAACACAGCCCCAAAACACCACAAAATATTCCCCAATAAACTGGATTAAAATGAAATCAAACCGAGTTCCGGTTCACTAAGGAAAGGGGGAGGCAGTGAGAAAGATGTAGCCTCACTGCCGAGAATAATGAGAATAAGATGAAGATGATAATATGTTCGACACCACAAAGTCTTCCGAGCTATGTCTCGTTACAAACGAAAACGTGTGTGGGCAAGACTCACAATATCGATCCATAAACTATTTAGAGATTAATTCACACAACAACTTTTGTTCTTTTGATTTTGATTTTTCTTTTGTTCTTATTTTTCTTTTCTCAACATTTCAAAGCATTTGGAGAAGAAGAAGATAAAGGCTAGGTTAGAGAATGAGAGCTCTAGGGAAAAGGAAAAAAAAATAAATCCTTTTATACCTAGGTTTATTTGTTTCCAAAAATAAAACAAACCTTACATATTCCAAATCTTGTAAAATTCGGCTATGATGTTTTTTTTGTAACATCAACCTTTATTACTATAATAAAGGATATGTTACAAAAATAAAAAGTTGTAATGGCCTTTCATAAAGTGCAATTACCAAAACCATTCAAAACACTTCCAAAAACTATTTTGGGAAAATCAAAAATCAAATCTATATTTATTAAATTATTTAAATAATATAATTTAATAAAATGCAATTAATAATCATCAAATAATTATTAAAACTATATACTAACCTTTTAATATATAGTATCAAGTGTGACATAAAATATTATTAATATTATTAATAATATTTATACATTTGTGAGTATATAATTGGACTATCCAATTATACTAAATCCGCTATAGTAGATCGAGCTAGCACGGGGACCAAATGGACCTACGGTTTCGAGCTCCAATAATCTCAAAATATTAATTAATCTCTTAATTAAATATTCTAAATTATTAACTCCAGGTTATTCCACTAAAAACCCGAAGTTGTACTCTCGTTACCGCAGATGATATATTAAGTCGAACCAAGTCGGTGTCCATCGATATAGTCACTACATATGAATTGACCTTTCATGAGTATCTCGTAATTAGAGCCGGGTCATTATTTCTGTTATACCCCTCTAATTATGTATACCTTAAGTACCATTGATTCTCTAATGAACGATTTATTCATAACCATTATGAATTTTAATCTTTCTATTCGTAATAGAAAGACTTGAGCACTCAAACCGTTCAAGTACCGAATCAACTCTTAAGGAAGATACTCTTCTACTTCTCGCAAGAATGAGTGAACTCTATGTAAAATATTCCTAGCTACACAAAACATCATGCCCCCAAAGTACGTAGCTATTGGTCGGGACTGCTACACCAACCTCACCTTTGTAAATCGAAAGACATAGCCTGCCATGCAGGAGTTCGTAGTACACTCAGGATTAAGATCAATCCATATATGACCATCTAGTAGATCGAAATAACCTTATTTATTTAACGGATATTATAAGAATGTCATTTCCATATGGGTCCAGTCTTATATGATCACATCATACAAGGTGCCTTCAATCTCATGTCTCTACATGGACGATCCCGGATCAAGGTCATCATACAAATATATAATAGACCCCAACTATAGATAAATCAAAACAAAGTACCCGCTTTGTTTGCTCTCTATGGACTATTTAAGATTACTAACTTCAGACTAAATCCTATTGTGTATGACACTCATACACTAAGTCTGAAGGAACATAAGTAATCTAGGGTAATCAAGATAATTTATAATATGAGAAAATTAAACAAACATTTTGATAAATGAATAATGCATCATTTTATTTCAAAATATATGAAGCCGTCTACATTACATGCAGCTCTAGGGCATACATCCCAACACGAGAAGTATATGAGTATCTTCCTTAAGGATTGATGTTAGGATATATGTCATAGAGCTCCATGTAATATGTAAACGGAATTATTTGTTATAAAATAAGAGATGCATTATTCATTTATCAATTTTTTTGATTTAAATCGCATATTATAAATTATCATGTTTACCTCTTATTACTTATGTGCCTTTAGACATAGTGCATGAGTGTCATACACAAGAAGATTTAAGTCTGAAATCGGTAATCTAAAATAGTCTATAGAGAGCAAACAAAGTGGGTACTTTGTTTGTGGTTTATCTATAGCTGCGATCTATTCTATAAATATATGGCGACCTTGATCCAGGATCGTCCATGTGGTGACATGAGAATGGAGGCACCTTATATGATGTGATCATATAGGACTGACCAGATAGAAATGATTTTTTTATAATACCCGTTGAATAAAGAAATTTATTTCAATCTACATGATGGTCATATATGGATTGATCTGAATACTGAGTGTATTATAAACTCCTACATGGCAGGCCATGTCATTTGATTTACAAAAATGAGGTTGGTGTAGAAATCTCAAATAATAATTACATACTTTAGGGACATGGTTTAGTGTGTAGCTGTGGACGTTTTACATAGATATGGAGTTCACTCCTTCTTATGAGAAGTACAAGTGTATCTTCTTTATTAGTTGATTCGGTACTTGAACGATTAGAGCGCTCAAGTCTTTCTATTACAAATAGAAAGATTAATATTCATAATAGTTATGAATAATCCATTCATTAGAGAATTAATGATACTTAAGGTAATAATAATTAAAGGACTATAACATACATGTTGACCCGACTCTAAGTATGAGATACTCGTGACGGGTTAATCCGTATGTAATGATTATATCAATGGACACCAGTGTAATTCGGCTTATATAATATATTTACGACAATGAGAGTGCAACTTTGGATTTTTAGTGGATTAACCTAAAGTTATTAATTCAGAATATTTAATTAAAGAGTTTAATTAATATTCCAGGATTATTGGAGGTCGGAACTGTAGGTCCATTTGATCCCGTGCTACCTCGATATACTGTAGCAAATTAAATATAATTGGATAGTCCAATTATATTCTCACATATATATTATTATTAATCTGATTAATAATATATTTGTCACACATGTAACCTTATATTATATGTAATGTAAAGTTTTTTTTTATAAGTAAATGATTATAAGATAGTCACTTAATATTTAAGATTTTATAAATGTTAAATTATATTATATAGTTAATATTGATTTTGAATTAAATTTTGATTTTAGAAACTCATTATTTAAAATTGGTAGTTACATTTTCTTTCATAGTAACATGTTAATGTCTTTATTAAGTCATTAAACAAAATTTTATTGTTACAAAATTGCAAGGGTTGGCCGAATTTTTGACTAAAAAAAGGGTAATGGTTTTGTTTAATTTTGACAACCCAAACCCTAATTACAAAAAGAAAATATGATTTTCTTTTGAGTACTCTCACTTTGAAAAAACCATAGCCTCCATTGTTCCTAGTATTCTCTCAAGAGTTGAAAGAAAAAGAAAGAACAAGAAAAGAAAAAAAAGATTTGTGTGACAACTTTTCTCTAAGAGTTTAGAGATCAAGATTGTGAGTGAAGCTCACACTTCGTTTTGTTGGTAACGAGTTATAGCACATAAGATCAATTGGTATTGACGCAAAAACTTTTTACTTCTTTTCTTGCACACTCGACAGTGAGCGGAAAAATCATTTTTAGGACTATTTTGGAGTCATTATTTTGTCCAAAATAGTGACAGAAATCAGCGAATAATCAGCACAAAAACAGTGAGCTATTCGTTCGCAAAGGATGTTTTCGGTGTGCAAAACAGTCCAGCTTGGGGCTGTTGTTCAGGATTGGAAAAATCATCAAAAACAGAAGCAAAATGAGTTCAAAGAAACTCAACAGTTCGGCTAAGAAGGGGCAAAGGCAGAAAAAAATTTCAAGGTCGATCCCGGTGCCTAACACGCTTCTACCGTGCGGAAAATCATTTCCTACATTTGATTCGATACTTGAACGCTTAGAGAGCTCAATTTTTCTGTATAGAAATATTAATATTTATAATAGTTATGAATAAATCGTTCATTAGAAAATCAGTTGGACTTAAGATGCAAAAATAATTAGATGAATATAACGGATATTATGACCCGACTCTAATTATGACATACTTGTGGAGGGTCAATTTATATGTAATAACAATATCGAAGGATTCTGATATAGTTTGGCTTATATAAAATATTTGTAGCGACGAGATTGCGGCTTTAGGTTTTTGGTGGAATAATCTAAAATTAATAATTCACAATATTTAATTAAATAATTTTAATTAATATTTCAGAATTATTAGAGCTCGGAACTGTAGGCCCATTTGGTCTCCATGCTAGCACGATAATGTAGGAAATGATTTTCCTTAGCGCAGCGGAAGTTGCTAATGTGAGCACCGGCTCCGGTATGGACCTTTAAAATTTTCTTTGCCTTCTCCTTTTGTTATAGCCGAAATCCTCCAACTCTTGAAGAATGGATTTTGCTCCTTTGATGTAGATGAGTCCTTTAATGTCCAAAACTTGGATAAACCACCTGATCTTCCAAACTATGACTCGAAACCAATAAACCGAAGTGTGGGCTTCACTCACAAAGATCAACTCTAAACTTTTTAGAGAAGTATAAAATCAAACTCTAAACAATTTAGAGAAAGAAGTTGTCACAAATTATGTTTGGCTTTTTAGAAAGATATTGAATGAAGAAGATCAATATCTGTTTCACTCTAATTTCTTTTACTTCTCAACACTTGAGAAAATAATTTTTTCTCTCAACAATTGAAGAAAAAATCTGGATTTTTTATATTTCTCTCTACCTCTCTCAACTTGTGTGAAAGCTTGAATTCTCTCAAATGATCACCCAACTATTGAGTGAAGATGGGAGAGATAATATTCTCTTCCAAATTCCAACTACCTTTGTCATTAAGCATTTAATAGAAAACACATAAATGTGAAGGCCATACCAAAGCATAAGATGTCTTTAGCTAATGACAAAACCATTAGGGTATACATGCCACCTAATAGACATAATAAGTTGGAGAGCATGGTAAGCCATATGGCATTGTCTCCATGGTAAATAAAAAATTATTATCTTAATAATGATTTATAACCTTCAATTATGTTGTAGTAATTATCTATAATTATTACTAACATGATTATCTCATAAACATGATTTGATTATCTCATAATCAAAGAATTCTAGAAAATATAAGTTAAACTAATTTAACATAGTTTTCATTTGTGACAAAAAAATATTATTAATCATATTAATAATATATAAATATAATGTGAGCATATGATTAGACAATTTAATTATATTAGGTTTGCTACAGTTAATCTAGCTAGCACGGGGACCAAATGGACCTACGGTTCCGAGCTCCAATAATTCCGAATATTAATAAAACTCTTAATTAAATATTATGAATTATTAACTTCGTGTTATACCACTAAAAACCCAAAGTTGAACTATCATTACCGTAGATGGAAAAAAAGCCGAACAACTTCATTGTCCATCGATAAGTCATTACATATGGATATTGCCTTTCACGAATATCTCATAAATAGAGCCGGGTCATAAGTCCATTAAACCCTAAATATTTTGTCTCTTAAGCACTATTGATTCTATAATGAATAATTAATTCATAAAAAGTATGAATATAAAACTTCTATTCATAATAGAAAAGCTGAGTGCTCAAATTGTCCAAATCCCGAATCAATTCTTAAAAGATATATTCTTCTGCTTCTCGTAAGAAGGTGCAGTCAATTCCATGTCACTACATGAACGATCCCGGATCAAGATCGTCTTACAAGTATAGAATGGACCGCATCTATAGATATACCACAAACAAAGTACCCTCTTTACTTGCTCTCTAACGACTATTTAGATTACTAAATTCAGACTTAAATCCTCTTGTTCATCAAATATACACTAAGTCTGAAAAAACAAGAGTAATCAAGGTAAACAAGATAATTGGACAATATACGACATAAATCAAATAACTTTGATAAATGAATAATGCATTTAATATTATTACAATAATCAATTCCGTTTACAATACATGAAGCTTTAGGGCATATATCCCAATAATCTCTCACTTGAACTAGAGCAAATGAGACATGATATGTAATTCTAAACCCTTTAGTTGACCTTCAAAAACTTTAGCCGATAAGATATTTGTAAACGGATCAGCTAGGTTTTCTGCGGATAGAATCTGTGTGACACTAACATCTCATCTCTGCATTATCTCCCTGATGAGGTGATATCTTCTCTCAATATGCTTACCCCTCTTGTGGTTTATTGATTCTTTGGAATTCGCCACTACACCACTATCATCACAATAAATTGTGAGTGATTTATCCATATCTGGAAAAACTTACAGATCTGCCAAGAACTTACGGAGCCAGACTGCTTCCTTAGGTGCTTCACAACCTGCTACATATCCAACCTCCATGGTGGAGTCAGCAATACAAGATTGTTTTATGCTCCTCCATACTATAGCCCCACCACTTAAGGTGAACACTAATCCAGATGTTGATTTCCTAGAATCTACATCCGTCTAAAAATCAGAGTCAGTATATCCTCTCAGGATCATATCCTGACTAGAATATACAACTATATAATTTCTTGTTCTCTTAAGATACTTGAGAATATGTTTCACCGCCACCCAATGATCTAATCTTAGGTTGGATTTAAATTTACTGACTACTCCCACTGTAAAATAGATGTCCGGTTTTGTGCATAACATAGCATACATAAGACTTCCAACTACTGAAGCATATGGAATATGTCTCATCTCCTCAAATCTTTCATTTGGAATTGGTTAGCTAGCCAGATTTTCATGTCCAATAATATCTTTACAGCATTCTCAATGAGTAAAATATCATCGATGTATAACACAAGGAAAACCACCTTACCATCAATGATACGCTTGTAGACACAAGGCTCATCGATGTTATACTCAAAGTTATAAGACTTGATCGTAGTATCAAACCTTATGTTCCAAGATTTCGATGCTTGCTTAAGTCCATAAATGGACCTTTGCAACTTGCAAACCTTTTGCTAATGACCTTGGGTTATTGTAGGAGCGAAGCGGGGTTTACAACTATGCCTATGATGTTCGGCGACCACGACATTGTTGGGCTCACAACCCGTAGAAAGTATGGAGTAGCCCGCAGGGGACTAAAGCGGAGAATAAAATAGTCACAACCCAGTGTGAACTGGGAAAAGATTTAAGGCCGCACTCACCCCTCGCAAGGGAATACCTCAAACTGTTGGGTTCAGAATGGTCCCTTACTTATGCTAGTATAATGGACGGGTTCACACAATGGTATAGCCAAGTCTTATGTAATTCATGCAAGATAATTCAAATAAACACACAAATTTGCACACCATAAACATTAATATAAATAAAAGCAAATTAAATTAAGAAATACAAGGTACGATAACCATGGTCATAATAATAAAAAACAAATAAAGGGTCAATAAATTAATAGTAAAAAAAAAGAGGGGTTAATCATGCATATATGAGTATTTCCCGAGTGGTACGTGGAGTTGTATCCCAAGTACAGACCGCACTACTGTCCATTCAGATTCGGCTACGAAATTTATGTCTGGGTTTCCATCTGATATACCACAAGGGATAATAAACACATAACCATCAATGTAATGTAAACGGTCATAAAAAATGGGGAAATAACAAAATAAAGATAAATAACAAAATAAATGTGAAATAATAAAATAACGATGAAAGTGAATAAATAAATAAACATAAATAAATAACAAAATTCCGAAGAAAGAAATGAATGTGACCAGAGATTTGGTTGTCTTTGATGTAGGACTTCGCATACCCGGCTGAACGTATTTCACGTCCAGCCAGACATGCAGCGTCCAGAATTATAAAAGAAATATGGTAAGGGTGCCCTCAGATCTTACCTTTTAGGTTGCTTTCTCGGAAGTGCGTTAGGCCATCGCCGGAAGGATTGAATCTGGTTCACTGTTTGCTATTTATGGTTGCTGTTTCACTCACTGTTTTGCTATTTTCTATTTGCTGTTTCGCTATTTTCTGCTTGCTGCTTCGCTGGTTTACTATTTTTCTATTTTCTGGTTGCTATTTTTGGTTGTTTGTGGCTGTTGTTTTTTGTTATTTTGGCTGGTTGTTTTTACGGTTTGGGTCACTATTTTTGTTGGTTGTTTTGTGATTTTTGAGACTGTTTTTGCTGGCTGTTTTGCGGTTTTTGGGACTATTTTTTTTGGTTGTTTTATGGTTTTTAGGACTATTTTTATGGTAACTGTTTCAGTGGTTTGGTTTGCTCACTAGTTCACAATTTTGTTGTTTTCTCGGTGCTGGTTTGTTGCATCTGTTTTAGCTACCTGGTTCTTAGTGTTTGTTTCATGGTTTCAAGGCTGTTTTGGGTTTCACAGCTTTGGTTGTTTTTTGTTTTTTTATTTCTCGGTGATGGTGGTTGGTTCACGGTTTTTTTGTTTTTTTTTTATTTTTGGTGGCTGGGGTATTTTGGGTTGATGATTCGATGATGAGAAGAAGAAAAAGTCTAGAGTTTCTTTATTTTTGTTGTTGCCGTGGAAGGTAGAAGAAAAGAGAGCCTTAGGTTTTTTTGATGATGATTGTCATGTAAGGTCAGAACAGAGACCCCCCCTTTCAAGTTTAGTGATTGCTCCTTTTTATAATGACAATGGATCTCCAAATCATGGAAATAAATCACATTGATTTGGAGGAATATCTTATTTTGGATAAAATCTATTGTTAAATTGGATGAGATCCCCAAAATCTCACTAAATGGAAAGTGATTTGAGGGGACTTGTACATGTGAATTGCATGGGGTTTTCCTTTATTTAGGCGTGCATAGTGGATTTCATGGGCCTTGGGCGTGTGTTGCATGGGCTTTGTGTGGTGTTTGGCGTGGGCATGGATTGTATGGGCTTTCATGGGTTGCAAGGGTTTTGTGTCGAGGCTAAGGTTTGAAACAGACACTGAATGAGCGAATCTGATGCTGGCTAGTGAGTTCAAATCCAATGAGGTGCTAATTTTGGAGTTTTTTCCTTCCGGCATTCGTTTCCCACAACTTCCATAGCTTTTCAGGTAGTGCCTCCATACGAGGCTCATCATTGGGCTCATGTAAAAATGCAGTGTCTACAGTTATGAACCCATCTGGTTGTACTATATAGATACTCTCATCAAGATTTCCATTCAAGAATGCAGTCTTGATGTCCATTTGCCAAATCTCATAGTCATAATATGCGGCAATGAAAAGAAGAATCCTGATGGATTTAAGCATGGCTACTAGCGAGAAAGTCTCTTCATAGTCAACTCCCCTTTTCTGGGTATAACCCTTTGCCACTAGCCTAGCCTTGAAAGTTTGTACTTTCCCATCTATTCTTCTTTTTCTCTTGTAGATCCACTTGCAACCTATGGATTTTACTCCATCAGATTGGTCTACAAGTTTCCAAACTGAGTTAGAGTACATAAACTTCATCTCAAGGTTCATGTCTTTGAGTCATTCCTTTTTATCAGTATCTTCCATTGCACTATGATAGGTCAATGGATCATCTATACTATCACAAAATGCAACAACTTGCACCTATCCATTTCCTAGATAGCGTTCAGATTGTCTTACAATCCTCCCACTATGTCTAGGTGGTATAGTATCTGTTGGGTTTCTAGGTTAATCCCAAGATCATATTAAGCAAAGAAATAGAATGAATACGCAAAGAAGAGTGGCGGAAACACATTTACATTGAACGGCTTTGAATGTGATGATCAACAAAAATATTTCCTCCTTGTAGAAGCTCACGACCAAGGTTGATTTTGTTGATGATGTTGAACAAGCTCCAAGCTTTAAATGGATCCCAAGCTCTTAGATTGGTTTCCCTAACACCTTGTATCGATTCCTTGTTTGTGCTAGGAAAAGATGAAAGAAAATCAAGCTTCCTTTCCTATTTGGATAGTCACGGCAATGGCAAGGATTTAGGAGAGAGAGTGTTTACTTTTGTTTGCAATTTGTTTTCTAAAAACATAATGAAAAACCAATTACCAAAAATTGGTATAACCTTTCCAAAAAGTCAAAGCCAATTTTGGCTCCAAAATGGCATTAAATGCCCACACCAACCAACATCATGAATAGTGACTGCATGTCACTCACCAAAAAGGTGACTTGACATCTATCACTAAAGTGACGAGTGATATGACTTGCGATGTGACTTGCGGCCGCACTTGATTCAAAATCGGAGTGGCGTCGCAAACACATTCCGGGCTCGGTTTCGTTAATTCCGAATTAACGAGTTTTCCATTGCGTCGTAATTAAATCAAATTTAATTAAATAATCATGCCTAGCAAAATTACTATTCACGTCGCTTGCGAATTAATTCTAAATCAATTCGTTAGCCCGAATTAAAATCGAATTTTAATTCCGCGTCGAAATCCAATTTCGTATAATATATCGAATATATTATTTTATCGATTAATTCCAAATTAATCGTTCTCTCTCTTCAAATAGTACTTTATCCTAGATAAAGTCTCTCCGCTATTAATCCCAGATTAATAAAGTTCGAATCATACATCATCAGTGAATCTTCGGGAAGCGACCCAAGAGATCCCTGGATATGTTGGCAGTAAATCCGGTCGTCGGACTATCTGAACACGTACGTACCTTGTACTACGTTCTTACCGATTTACGAGACAAGGTTGGCTTCTAGCAAAGCGCCATGCCTACCCAATTCTCCAGAAATATTCTTAATGGAATATATAATCTATGTCAGGCGTAGTATACGTAGTATTGCGTATCTTGTGATCCAGTATCGAATGTCACATGCAAGGCCTGGGGCTGGAATAGTGTCTGCCCCGTACGAAACATATATCGGATCACTAGCAACTAGTCTCTTTATTATCGGATAATCATGACCTAGTCATATTATCCCGATGGTTGCAACCTTTTAGAGAACCAGTTCTGTATCCCTGCGTGACCATCATCTCCATATGACTGAAGTGATACTTTCGTCTTGACATCACACCCAATACACTACGATTCTCAATAAACCCAGAAGAGGCGTACACAGAACCTGTTAAAGTCCTGGACGACCAAAACCAAAGCTTATTGATTGTCGCAAGTACTAGCGATGCAAGTCTCAGGTTAAGACCAAATGCACCTACCCTGCTGCGGACTCCCATAGACACATAGTCACACTACCAATGGGATTCCGAGGGGTCTATAAAGAGCGAAGCTGTTTTCCATACCATCGGTAAAACACAACCTCCTACCACACTTGTATAAGTATCCAATGCTTAAATATATGAGAACTATGCTATTACACTTCCATAACACGCACAAGTGCGATACTAGTCTATTCCACACTATCGATGTCCAGTCTCGATAATACTACGACTAGGGATATATAATGATTAAACCATCGTGGATTGATACTGTCTCATATCATCTCAATCCGAAACTAATCATAAGGACTTTCATCATTCACACATTTAAGTAATCTAATTACGAAAAAATAAATGGCAATTTCCATTGCTACATAATTAATTTGTACAAAAACACAATGTCTTTTACAAATAGTGACGCTATGGGTCATAATTGTCCAACAGTATCCTGATAAACTTGCATCTAACTTTCAGATGTAAAAGGTGTTATGTCTTTGTCAACATTTGACAATGGTATACTGGTCGTACCAGCAAGTAACTCCTCAAGTAAAAATTTACTTCGAGGTTTGAACTCTCTCATATAATCCTCCTCAAGAAATGTAGTATTTTATCGACATAAATAGTTTATTATGTTCTGGACTATAAAAGAATCCATCCCTAGTTTCCTTAAGATAGTCTACAAATAGGCACATTTGTGAACGTGGTTCCAACTTAGTAGTCTTGTTCTTTAGCACATGTGTTGGACACCCCCATATGCGGAAATGTCGTAAACTAGTTTTACGACCATTCCACAACTCTAAGGGAGTCTTAGGAACAAACTTAGAAGGAACTACACTAAGGATATATATTGTTGTTTCCAATACATACCCCTAGAATGAACTAGGTATAGTGTTAATACTACACATTGATCTTATCATGTCTAGTAGGGTTCGATTTCTCCTTTTTGCAACACCATTTTATTGTGGTATTCCAGGTGCTGTGAGCTGTGAAACAATTCCATGATCAACTAAGAATTCCTCGAAATCTCTATCAAGGTATTCACCTCCACGATATGATCGTAGAATTTTGATGCTTTTACCTAATAGGTTCTCAACCTCAGCACGATACTCTTTGAACTTTTCAAATGTATCGGACTTGTGCTGCATTAGATAAGCATACCCATATCTTGAATAATAGTTAATTAAAGTGACGAAGTATTCATAACCACGTCGGGCTCTTACATTCATTGGTCCGCAACGTCTGAATGTATTAGCTCAAGTGTTTCTTTGACCCCTGGGCTTCATTCCCGAACCATCCTGGGTGTGAGATGTTTCGATCTCTGTGGTTCATTCCCAAACCATTCCTAGTGTGAGATGCTTCGATCTCTGCGGTTCATTCCCAAACCATTCCTGGGTGTGAGATGCTTCGATCTCTAGGCTTCATTCCCGAACTGTGCTGAGTAATAGCGCCTTGGTCCACCTGCGTGACTCTTCGATCAGCTGGGGAGTTTTTTCTATGATGATGAGGTGATTCGACCTTTGGGATTCTTTCCTGAACTGTTGATAATGTGGGCCTTGACCCTGGGATTCATTCCCAAAAATGTTGATAATGGTGGTGAGGCACTTCGCCCCTGCTCGTCTTCATTCCGATGAGTTGCTTGTCCTCATTCCCGAGGTTTTTCTCCATTCCTGGAGTGCCATTCTCGGCTTGCTCATCCTTATTCCCGAGGAGTTATGGTTCTTCATTCCCGAGGTTGTTCTCCATTCCCGAAGTGCCATTCCCGGCTTGCTTGTCCTCATTCCCGAGGAGTTGCTTATCCTTATTCCCAATGTTGTTCTCCATTCACAGAGTGCCATTCCCGACTTGCTTGTCCTCATTCCCGAGGAGTTGCTTGTCCTTATTCCCAATGTTGTTCTCCATTCTCGGAGTGTCATTCCTGGCTTGCTCGTCCTCATTCCCGAGGAGTTGCTGGTCCTCATTCCCGAGGTTGTTCTCCATTCTCGGAGTGCCATTCCCGGCTTGCTCGTCCTCATTCCCGAGGAGTTGCTTGTCCTCATTCCCGAGGTTGTTCTCCATTCTCGGAGTGCCATTCCCGGCTTGCTCGTCCTCATTCCCGAGGAGTTACTTGTCCTCATTCCCGAGGTTGTTCTCCATTCCCAGAGTGCCATTCCCGGCTTGCTCGTCCTCATTCCCGAGGAGTTGCTTATCCTCATTCCCGAGGTTGTTCTCCATTCCCGGAGTGCCATTCCCGGCTTGCTCATCCTCATTCCCAAGGAGTTGCTTGTCCTCATTCCCAAGGTTGTTCTCCATTCCCGGAGTGCCATTCCCGGGTTGCTCATCCTCGCCGCTTTTTCTTTTTCTTCAAAGCCTGCGAACACAAAATAAAAATTGTGTGTATGCGACGTGTATGCATGTATGCATGGATGCATTTCCTATTCCGATGGGTTTTCTTTGTCCTATTAGCTTGATGTCATCTTTGGTTAGGCATTTCTTCTGTTAGAGGGTTTTCTTCACCCCTTTAGGAATCCTTTTGGGCCCTCAGGCACCCCCTGTTAGTGTCCTAGACATGCCCAAGGTCTCTAAACATGATATGTGTGTGAATAAATCAAATGGAGTTGCAGAGGACTTACATTGATCGGTAGAAAAGTTCGAAACTTTCTTTGGATGATGAAAGCTCCAAGCTTTAAAATCGAATTCCAAACTCAATGGTGAGTTTCCCTATCACCTTGATTTAACTCCCAAGTGCTAGCTTGCTTGCATTTTTGCAACAAAAATCCCAAAATGAGAAGAGGTTTTCACGGTAATTGGAGAGAATGGATGAGAGAATGAATAGTTCCATTTGTGTTTTCCAAAAACATATATTAAAGTGTTGACTTGGTAGGTGTGTTGTTAAATAATCTAATTAATTGTTCCCAACCACTTCCATCAAATGTCTAACATTTGATGTAAGTAAAGTGGGTCCCACCACTTTAAATTCAAAATTTGGTTGACTTACACAACACACTTTGGGCCTGGTTCATTTAATCCGACTAAACGAATTTTCCGTCGCGACGTAATTAAATCCAATTTAATTAGATAATAATGCCTAGTAAAATTATTACGAAAGTCGCTTACGAATTAATTCCAAAATAATTCGTTCGCACGAATTAAAATCCAATTTTAATTCCGCATTGAAATCCAATTTCAATTAATATATCTAATATATTATTTTAGCCCAATTAAATAAATTAAATAGTAAAATCCAATTTAACTATTAAATTTACTTTGCCGATTAATTTCAAATTAATCGCGTTCTCTCTTTTAGACGAATTTATCCCAGATAAAATTCTTGCCGCAATTAATTCCAGATTAATTTTTTCTCTCATAATTAATCCCAGATTAATTCTGTTCGAGTCAAATGTCATCGGTGAATCTTTGGGAAGCGACCCAAGAGATCCCTGGATATGTTGGCAGTAAATACGGTTATCGGACTATCCGAACACGTGCGTACCCGGTACCACGTTCTTACCGATTTACAAGACATGGTTGGCTTCTAGCAAAGCACCGTGCCTACCCAATTCTCCAGAAATATATTCAACATGGAATATATATAATATGTATCAGGCGTAGTATACAATGTATTGCGTATTACGATCCAGTATCGGATGTCACATGCTAGGCCTAGGGCTGGAATTGTGTCTGCCCTGTACGAAGCATATATCGGACCACTAACAACTAGTCTCTGTAATCGGATAATCATGACCTAGTCATACTATCCCGATAGCTGCAACATTTAAGAGTACTAGTTTTGTATCCATGCGTGATTATCATCTCCATATGACTGAAGTGATACTTCCATCTTGACATCACACCCAATACACTATTATTCTCAATATACCCAGAAGAGGCGTACACAGAATCTGTTAAAGCTCCGGATGACATGCAATTCTCAGGTTAAAACCACATACACCTACCCTGATTTGGAATCCCATAGACACATAGTCATACTACCAATGGGATTTCGAGGGGTATATCCAGCGCGAAGCTGTTCCCGGTCCAACAGCAAACAGAACCTCCTATCACACTTGCATAATTATCCAATACTTAAATATATGAGAACTATGTCGTTAAGCTTCCATAACGCGCACAAGTGTAATACTAGCCTATTCCGCATTATCGATGTCCAGTCTCGATAATACTACGACAAGGGATATTTAATGATCAAACCTGTCTGGATTAATACTGTCTCATAACTTATTAATCCGGAACTAATCATATGGACTTTTATCATTTATATATCCAAGTAATCCAATTATAAAATGATAAAAGAGCAATTTCCTTTGTCACATAGTTAATTTATACAAAGACACCATGTCTTTTACAAATAGTGATGCTATGGGTCATAATTGTCCAACAATCTCCCACTTGGCCTATAACCAATCACTGAAGTGTCTAACACTTGAACTATATACGGGTCGCTCAAACTTTTGTTGAGATATTACTTTTGTAAGTGGATCGGTAAGGTTATCATCTGAAACGATTTTTCGATCTTCACATCGCCACGATGTGTGATCTCTCGAATCAGATGAAACCGTCGAATTACATACTTGATCATTGATGAGACCGTGATTCCTTAACCTGTGCTGTAGCCCAGTTCAGCTGCTAACAGAAATACTCCTAATCCAAATAGGAATTTTATAGATCCAAAATGCTTCTTTTGCTGCCTCAGCTGCAGCAATGTATTCCACTTTTGTTGTTGAATCGGCAACAATATCTTGCTTAGAATATTTCCATCTCACTGTTTCGTTGTTCAAACAAAATATGTACCCTTATTGCGACTTGCAGTCGTCTTTATCTGTTTGGAAACTTGCATCGGTGAACCCAGTCACCTCAAGTTCTCCATCTCCATAAACTAAGAAAGCATCTTTAGTTCGTCTAAGATACTCAAGGATGTTCTTTACATAATCCAGTGACCATCACCTGGATTGGCCTGACAGTGACTGCAAATGCTCAAAGCATATGAGACACCAGGTCGCGTATATATCATGGCATATATGATCGATTCGACTGCTGAAGCGAACAGATCTGATTCATTGCATCTCTCTCATATTTAGTTTCAGGACACATGTCCTTAGATAGAGAGATGCCATGTGATACTGGAAGCAGTCCTCTCTTGGACTGATCCATGTTGAATCTCTTCAACACTTTATCAATGTACGAGCTCTGGGAGAGTGCCAAAAACTTTTAGATCTATCCTAGTAGATCCTTATTCCTAGAATAAAGGTTGCCTCTCCCAATAATTTCATGGAGAATTTTAATGAAAGCAAGCTTTCACCGATTGTAGTATGGGAATGTCATTGCTAAAAAGTAATACATCATCAACATATAGGACAATGAATGTCAGTGCGATCCCACTAACCTTCTTATATACACAAGAATCATCATCGTTTTGAATGAAACCATATAATATTATGATCTCATCAAAACCTTGGTTCTAAGAATGCAATACTTGCTTCAATCCATAAATGGATCGATTTAACTTGCAAACCTTATTTGAATGTTTTGGCACGACAAAACCGTCAGGTTGTTGTATATAAACATCCTCTAAAAGGTTTTCGTTAAGGAAAGCAGTTTTGATGTCCATCTACCATATTTCATAATCGAAATATGCAGCAATAGCAAGCATTGTTCGAATGGATTTAATCATGGCAACATGCAAAAGGTTTCGTCGTAATCAACACCATGTTGATGACGATACCCTTTCGCTACAAGCCTAGCTTTGTACGTTTGTTTGTTGCCATCCATGTCTGTCTTCACCATGAAGACTCATTTGCTACAAATAGGCAAAATGCCTCATGGTACATCAAACAGTGTCCAAACATGGTTGGTATATATGGAATCCACTTCGGACTTCACTGCCTATTGCCATAAAGTGGAGTCGATACCTTGTATCGCTTCCTCATACGTAGTTGGTTCATTATCCTCAATAAGATTAATATCTACATGAGGTGAGATCAGAAACCCATACCTCTAAGGTTGTTTTCTGACTCTCTACGACCTACGTGGTTCTTGTGTATTAGAATATTGTGGAACAGTCTCATCCCCGATGAACTGTTCGTGTTTCGTTAGGGGATTGGTGCCACGAATAATATCATTCTGATATTCTTCGAGTTCTACTTTCCTCCCACTTACCACTGCATTTAGGAATTCCTCAAAGGAAAACTGCATGGAGAGTAACAAGTATTTTTATTCTCTTGTGGGTTGAGGAAATTGGTTTCCCTAGGATAACCAATTACAAATAGGCACTTATCCGATTTGGGTTCTAGTTTGGCACCATCCAAATGTTTAATATATGCCCAGCATACCCAAATCTTCAGGAATGAGAAACCCGGTTTCATTCCTGTCCATATTTCATATGGAGTTTGTCCAACAGACTTTGACAGAACCTTATTCAAAATAAGTATTGCACTGTTCAATGCATATCCCATGAAGGAATTTGGTAGCTCAGTGCGACTCATCATAAACTTTACCATGTCCAACAAAGTTCGGTTTCTCCATTCGGACACCCTTTCATTGAGGTGTTCCGGGAGGAGTCCACTGTGAAAGAATACCATACTCTTTCAAGTAATCGAGAAACTTATTACTTGAGTATTTTCCACCACGGTCCAACCACAATGTTTTAATACTTTTGTCAGTTTGTTTTTCTACTTCGTGTAGAAACTCTTTGAATTTATCAAAAGTTTCCGACTTGTGTTTCATAAGATACACATAACCATAACGCGATGCAAAATCCGTAGAGGTTACGAAATATTCATATCCACCTCTAGCCTAACTAGACATGGGCCCACACACGTCACTATGAATGAGGGTTAACAGTTCGGTGGCACGTACACCTTTACCACTAAAAGGTGTTTTAGGCATTTTACCTAATAAACAAGATTCGCAGACGTCATATGAATTAGGATCAAATTCGTCCAAGTATCTTCTTCGAAAGTGTGGATATACGAGTTTTGTTAATGTGTCCCAGACAATAATGCCACATATAAGTTTCATTTGTGTTACTCAATTTGAGCCTTTTTGTTTGTCATGTTATATGTTTGAGATTCAATTATATTCAAAATATAAAGACTATTAATAACATCTAATGTACATATCAAAATGTCATCTTTATACAAAACACCCAGTGTTCATGAATACAAAGGCATACCCGCATCGGGTTAAACTAGATACAGAGATGATGTTCCTTAGTCAAACTAGGTACATAATAACAGTCACCTAATGTATTACATGCCTCAAAGGCAGATACAAAACATAGGTCCCAACGGCCAAAACAGCGACTCTTGTCTCGTTTCCGACTCGTAGGTCGATCTCATCTAAAGCCAGTATCCAGCTAATTAGCAGATCATGTACACCAGTACATATGTGAGTACCACATCCAGAATCAAAAATCAAATTTTTAAAACCAGTAATGGACATGTTTATAACAAACATACCTGAAGCCGGAGCCTTGCCCGTCTTCACTTCCTTCAACTCCGCCTTATACTCATGACAGTCACGCTTCCAGTGACCTCTTTTGCTACAATGTAGGCAGACGTCTTGGGATATATCCTTAGTTTTCCTAGAAAACTGTGATGATTTAGCCTTGCCCTTCTTCTTCTTCTTTTCTTCACACCCCCAAAAGCCTTCAGCCAAGCTTTGGCTATCTGGGATGTCGAAGTAAGGTGCGCCTCGCACTTCTTACCCTTTAGATGCTCTGGCTCTGCTTCTTTCAGCATCGCCATTAACTCTCCAATAGTCTTTTCTTGGTTCATCATATTGTAGTTCATGACGAACCCGCCCCAGCATTCGGGCAGACACTGTAAGATCAAATCTATGGAAGTCTCGGCCTCAAAGGTTATGTCCAGCTGACCTAGCTGTTCAATGTCAGCAATCATCTTCGATATATAGTGCTCGACAGATGTACCCTCTGACATACGCGAGCGAAAGAGCTTCTTTCTTGCAACTCATGCTTCTGAGATCTAAGATTAGACCTGTGAAGATCCTTAAATTTCAACATCATACTATAAGGATCCAATCATTTGTTCTGACGACGAAATTGAGGAGTCATTGCAGCAAGCATTACGGATTGAGCACTAAAGTTATCATCACTATAAGTCTTCCAAAGATCATGCTCTACTATTTGCTCAACTCTTGGCTCAGGCCCGAGAGGTTTCTCTATGACATAGAGTAACTTCTCGGCTCCCAGGACTATCTTCATATTCATCTCCGATCTGGAAAATTGGAGCTGTTAAAGACATTATCACCCATGACGATGTCTCTAACGCTAATCTTTCTAGCCATCTCGATTGCAATAGTCCAACTATTCAATCAACGATTTCAGATACACTCAAAATGTAATGGTTACTATAGTCTAACTATTTGACCAACTACAAATGGAGTAATTTGAAAATAGTCCAACTATTCAATGAAAGTAATAAAAGATATTAGTCCAACTAATATATATTTATAACAACGATAAATAAAACAACAGAGCGCGTTAAGCAAGTATTAAACGAAATTGTAAATTTAATACTGGCCTCCCACTAATTTTCGGCGAGCTTCTAACCCTATGAGGAGTACTCGGGAAACCCAGTTTCCTAGTGTTCTAGGATCCCGTTAAATAGCACACAACCTTGAATTTGGCCAACAAGCTGTATGAAACTTAACTAGGTAGATCTCTAAGATCAATTGGATTTAATCAAATTCCTAGATCTGGTAGGTGGACCTCCAAGTCCGAGATATATATCCAATATATTTCCTAACATTTTCCTCTGAATCAACTAAGCCTTGGCTTTGGCTCAACAAGCTTAATAATTTCAGTTAAGCGTGACCCATTTACAGTGAAAAAGCTTCGTAATCTACGTCGATGTACGATGTACAGAAGTGACCTTGACTTTGGCCAACAAATCACAACTGCCTAAGACATGCGATATATAACAAAGCTTTTGTGGTTCAAACACATCCGCGATGGGCAATGATCTTGACTTTGGCCAACAAACCAATATCAATTTTGGATCTTGAGAAGGAACCACTCAATTGAAGGAAAATGCTTAATATTTAATGAGGGTTTTTCGCGTAAATTGGCAACCAATTTATTATCTTTGATTAGGTCTCATCATACACCCTTAAACATGCATTCTAAAATCATAATAAGGCGCAAATAAAATTAATAATGATATACGAATGGATATATAATAATTTGTTCCTAGAACAAATCTCTCTCTTTCCTCTCTCCCGCTAGCACTTTACCAACTTCTACCCAATTACATAATACATTAAAGAAACCTCATTTACATTGAGGGGAATTGGTGAGAAGATAAATACAAAGAGATAAGGAGGTGAAATGATGGAAACGCAGGTACAATTTAATAAATTCTAAATTTATTACAACAATTTCTAAAATTGCCCCCACCCTTCTAATATCCATCTGATTTACATTATTCATACAAATACATCCAAGTATTCACACAAAGCATGTTGGTCAATCAATCTAATCCAATTAATTAATCTTTGATTAATGACCATCCAATATTCATACAACGATTTGATTTGCGCGAGTCAACTGTTTAAGAATAAATACTCAAAGTACGTATTCTTGAATTATATCGAACTGTAATTTTAAATCCAATTTAAATTGTATTCAATAATAATTCATATTTAATTCCAAATTAAATAATTACACTTATAATAGTGCCTTTTAGTCTTAGATTCCAAATCCAATCTTAATGGGTCTCAAAGGCCCAATTAGCATCCAATACTATTTAATTAAAGTCCAATGGGCTTTCAATTAATTATTTAGGCATGGGCTTTGGCCAATATGGATCAAACCCAAAATACCAAGGCCCAAATAGGAATCACCATATGCCAAAAATCAATTTAGGCTCAATTAAATTTTTAAAGGCCCAATTGTCATATTTGGACTTTATGGAAATGGTTTTCGGCCCAATTGGATCCAACCCAATTGTCCAAAACCAAACTTGACCTAACCAAGCACATTAGCCCAAATACAACAATTAAAGTAATACATTATTCCAAATTACATATTAATCCAATTAAAGTGTAATTACCACAATTAATTAATTAATCCAATATTTCCAAAATATCAATTAATCTAATTAATCATGCTTTAATCATCCAATTCATGTCTAAAAAAAATTGAAGCAAAAATCAATCCATTCCAACATGATCAAGCTCACGACAATACATGAAAATAACATGCAATTTTGATTTCAATCCAATTAAATCAACAATTAACATTCAATGTCATGCCAATTAACATATCCAATTGTCAAATTCAAAAAATCACCATGAACCTTTCTAGGGTACCATTCGGCCATGCATGTGATTTTTGAGGAAAATTAATCAAATAAATTTTTAAATCAACCAAACACAACACAAAACCAATTTAGGTAAATCAAGCTCCAAGAAAAAAATCCCAAATTAAAGTTTAGAACCCTAAAATTCAAATCAAGTTTAGATTGGCTCTTGATACCATTTTAGTGTCCTAGACATGCCTAAGGTCTCTAAACATGATATGAGTGAGAATAAATCAAATGGAGTTGCGGAGGACTTACATTGATCGGTAGAGAAGTTCGAAACTTTCTTTGGATGATGAGAAAGCTCCAAGCTTAAAATCGAATTCCAAACTCAAGGGTGAGTTTCCCTATCACCTTGATTTAACTCCCAATTGCTAGCTTGCTTGAATTTTTGCAACAAAAATTCCAAAATGAGAATAGGTATTCACGGCAATTGGAGAGAATGGAGGAGAGAATGAATAGCTCCATTTGTGTTTTCCAAAAACATATATTAAAGTGTTGACTTGTAAAGTGAGTCCCACCACTTTAAATTAAATTTGGTTGGCTTACACAACACACTTTGGGCCCGATTTATTAATCCGACTAAACAAATTTTCCGTCGTGACGTAATTAAATCCAATTTAATTAAATAATAATGCCTAGCAAAATTATTACGAAAGTCGCTTACGAATTAATTCCAAAATAATTTGTTCGCACGAATTAAAATCCAATTTTAATTCCGCAATGAAATC